>JAHXMU010000369.1:660483-790472 GCA_019455685.1 Philornis downsi | reverse complement strand
TGCAAATCATCAAACTTGCTGTTTTTGATAAAGTGAATTCCTACATAAATAACACTTCAGATGGTAGGTATTTTACAGCTGACAGTATTGCCAGACCGGAGGTTTTAATACTAAATGGATAATCATATATGATCAGATGTCTTAGTTTTAAGGAATTCCGATAACGATTTATATTTTTCTGTAATTCGCGTTGTACAATTTGATGGTCGTCTTTACATAGGATTGGTATTAATTAGCTTTCTATAAGGTGCGTTTCTACACGTGCAGCCGTCTACATTGTACGAGTTTAAGATTGCAATGAAAGAAGCTAATTTTTTACGTTAATTCCCTGATGGAAATGTAAAATTCATTTAATACTCTGCCTGTAAAATGTCTGACTCTTCATCATTTCGTTGTGTAAAACGTATGGGGACGTATTAGTGATATTATTTGTTTATATTTGTTTTATTAGTAAATTTAATGATGTCTCCTTTACATTTCTCAAAATATATTATTGTGCTGTAAAGTAGCATAGTAATGTCATTAAGCATAGTATGAACTGGAAACATTAAGCGATGCCAAAGTAAATAATTTTGCATGTGGTTACAACAACCGCATTTGCCCTTTCATACAACTGCCATTCGCAGTCTCCTTTTTTTTTGTTATACTGTGATAAATTTAATCCCTTGTGACATTTCTGTTATCCACTCTTCCCTATAATTTTATTATTTTTCAATTTTTCAAGGAAACACAACATCATTTCCTTTAGGCCTTATTTCCTTATGAATAATATGAACCCCCGGGCAGTGATGCACAAACCGTGAAAAATAGTGCCATTAATTGTGGAGATAATTTAAAAATATCGTTTTTCCCTGTCCAGTTTTTGTTTACGATTTTATCAAACTGGCAATGAGAACATTGTATTGTTTTTATTTTATATTTGAAGCAAACCTCAAATTGTGGACCCGACACATATGCGGTTGACAGTGGAGTTAAAGGAATGCGTTGTGAAAACTATATTGGATAAAATTTAAACGTACAAAGAAATGTACGCTTTGCTTTATTGATTTGATACTATCGAGTTTCGTGCAAATACCATAAACTTATAAAGTCTCGAATAGAAAAGAGTCAATAAGACTTTTGTGCTAAGTTTTTTGAAACATTTTTAACTCTCTAATAATAGAAATTACGATCTTTTGTGCGAATAAAATTCCAATAACTTCCACTCTGCTTTTCCAATTTGTCACATCAACTTTTGACAATGTTTCAGTTAGCTGACTTTTCCAACGGAGATATAGCCGTCCCACACTCCTTCATCCTACAGAAAAACGAAAAATAAAAAAGTTATAATAAAATTTTGCTTGACAACGACAATACTTGTAAAAATTATTTCTAATTAAGTGCTTTCACCAATGAAATGGAGCTGCAAAGTTATTTGCAGATCTTATTTGTTTATCATCGCCAGGTGTCGTTAAATATGGATTTTTTAAGTGGAAGCTTTTCGTCTTAAATGCGGATTTTGACGATACCATAAAAGTGATTCCCGAATATTCATTTCGAATGCAAATATTTAGATTTTTTTGTAGTTTGAAAGAGAAAGAATATAGTAATTGTTACAGAATATACATATTTGTTTAAGATTTCAAACAGAAACAGGGTTTTAATCGCTGAATAAAAATGAGCAAAAACGATGACTGTTTAATGTTTAGTGAAGAACTTCGACTATTACTCTGACTACGAAAATAATCAGTAACAAATGAAAGAGAAATGCATTCTATTTCCTGTCGACTACGACAAATTGCAGCCAACAGCGATAATCATTCTAAGAAAGACGACTTTCGACTACGCAAACTGGAACTACTTTACTGACAGTTACAGTAATTGCATTAGCCATTTGCATTTGCAACATCAGCGTTTTTGGTACTTTGAAGAGAGAGAATGAAGAGCAGAAGGACAATTAAAACTTTCTGATATACACAAATGAAAATTAAGAGGGAATGCGCATAGTTTTACCTTATACCCTATATATAAAAGTAGGTAATAGGTTTATAAAATTGCCCAAGGAAAATATGATACCGGCTTTTACGTACTACAATGATTGACATTGAATTATGGACATCAATCGTTTAAAAAATATGAAAACAATGCCAAAAATTAGTAAGGATATCAAGTCTACCATGGTTAAAAAAAAATCAAAATCGATAATCAAAAAGTCAGCTGTAAATCAGAAACGGAAACCATCTAATTGTTAATATAAATTAAAATTAAAAAATACACTAAAATATATATAGCGCCGAACATAACTTAAAAATGCGTGATCCAACCACAAAAAAACATATATTTTTTGAGATTGCTAAGGGGTTTAAAGAAAATTGTACCCTCCCTTAAAGATCAAAAAATGATGGAAAAATCGCCATATGAAAAGGTACCTAAAATGTAAATTTATTCGTAACTCGGAAATCGAGTTTTCAATTTTCAAATAACGTAATTTTTGACCTCTTGTTGGCTCTTCTATAGGGTTATCCATTTTTCGGTTTCAAAAGTAAAGTAAAAAAACTTGAAGCTATGATTTCGATGAAACTTTTACTTAATTATAATGCCTGAACCACTACAATGTCTCCAGACCATAATGCGCACCAAATAGTCACTTTTTCCGGATGCAATATCTTTGTCACAATTTCTTCTGGGTTTTTCGAGCCCCATATGTGACAATTTTGTTTGTTAACGTAAGCACCGACTGAGAAATGAGCTTCATCGCTAAAGAAAATTTTATTCGACTGAAAGCCCACATTTCAATCACCAGTTTTGTAGTAAGTTTTAACTATTTTTACGCGTCCTTCGTTTGTTAAACGATCCATATTCGTAAATGACAAATCTATCACTAAATAAATAACACTTCAGATGACAGTTATTTAACAACTGACAGCCTTGATAACCTTATATCGTACAATGTCCATAACTTGTGCTCACAAAATTGGAAAAATGCGCTTAAATAAAAGATAGTTAAAATATAAATGTACAAATGAAAACAGGTGGCCTCGTATCAAAAATCAACAATTTGAGGTGTTTAAAGGGCATTTTGTCTATCTCAGGGAGATGAAAAATCAATGAAATGTAAAACTCGGGAATGAAACGTCTAATATTTAAGATAATTAGAAAATAAGGTTTATAATATTTAAGAAAGAAAAAAGAACGCTTTTACATAAAGTCGCTTTAATACAAATTTTTGGAAAAGTTTGGAATTGATTATCCACCAGCAAAAATAACTTCTATTTCGCAGGTTTATAAGTTGTTTAAATAAGCTGGTACCCGACCACGAATTGTTTCTATTAAAGAGCTTCTAATACTTTAGCGATTTTGCAAAAAATTTCGGTACAATATGGCATTATGTAGTATAAATCTTCATCTGAGGTTTAAAAATAAGTTATTTAACTAATTTCTCTTTACTAGTTGTGAACTTCAGGAAATCAACTTGGGTTTTGTTAACTTGAAAGAAATTCAACACGGGAAATGGGCGCCATCTGGGAGTGACGTTTCTTTGTTGATGCCACCTTAACACTGGTTAATGATATAATTGTATTTGAACAATTTTTGGCTCTCACCCAGGTGTTCAGATTGTATAAAATCGCCGAAAAATAAATCAGCTTTGTACGTGAACACTCTGCTTCCGGGTAATGCATAAATTTGCCGTTTGGTAATTTTTTTTAGCGCTTTTTTCTTAAATTTTGTGTACCCCTATTATGGGTGCAGTATGAAAAAAAAAAAACACTTTTAGAGGTCATAAATTAAGTTATTTTTATTATAATGGATATCATTTTGCAATTTAAAGTACGATGTTCGGGTTATGCACGAATTTGCATTTCTAATTTATAATGTTTAATAGTGTTTTTTCTTAAATTTTGAAAATCCATGATGTTGGCTCCACGTGGTAGAAGCTTCTAAAAGTTTTCAAAAATTAAATTGTTTTGATTATTGGATTATTTTAGAGTTATAGACTGGTTAATATTTTAGCGATTTCTAATTTGGCATTAACCATAAAAACTGGGGCAGATTTATTTTTACAGTCATTTGCTGTTATCGCATTGACTATTTCTGTTACTACAAATATGAAAGCTTGGGCTTTTGAAGTTAAAAATTTATTTTGCTCAAATACCAATTTCGGGCTACGTAAAGTTTTTGTCCTGTGGCGATATCAAAGGCAACTTTATAGTCGACAAATATGTGATATGTGGTATGGAAAGAACCACCCCATTTCGCCTAATTTTTTTGCAAACTTTGCTAATTATGAGCATGGTTATTAAATAATACTAATTTTTACTAGAAAAATGGCTAAAACTGGCGTTTTGTATATGAGAAGATATTGTTCCCAGAACTCCCATTTATTGGTGAACTGTGACTTCCGGATGTCGTCTATGACACACTGTTGTAATTTTTGATAGTCTCGGGGTGTACTGTGGAGCGATATTCAGCTTTCTTTGAACTTAGTTGGATCGTTTTTCGCTCTGCTCAATTGAGCGCATGGATTAGTTTCAACCAAGTCGAGATCAGAGTCTATATTAGCATCATGTATTACTTGATCTGGTTTGTATTGTATTGTATTGTAATTATGACGCAGCAAAGTTATTTTTCTGGTTGTTTTTATATTGGAATCTGCTCCGAATTAAGGTTCCCATCTATTTTAGTGCAGTCTATAAAAAACTATATTCCTTTTTGCAAACCGAGCACCTCTTTAGAGAATGTTCAGTTTATTTTAGCTTTATGTTGTGCAAAATAGCTTTTATTGTTTTATTGTTTACTGGATACCATAAATTCTTGTCCCAAAGTAACACTGCAATGCATAAAACAGATAAATGGAAAATCGTTAAAAATTCGTTTAAAGCGGCGGAAATGAACGAGTGTAAAACAATGGAATATGAAAACTGTAGTTTCATGGAAAACGAAAAGGACTTGGAATTAAATGTTAAATGTATAACAGCAAAAAGGATTAAGATTTTTGTACAAAATATTCTTTTTGATAAATAATTGAGATACCAACGGTGAGGCTGTTGTTTGAATATTGAAAATATAACTTAATTATGGGCATCCACATGGTGATTTCTAGACAATGCAAAAATATAATTGCCTTGCAATGGCATCCACGGATTGTGTTGAATTAAAGCTTCTTTTTTTTTAACTAAGAAGCAATATTTTCATATTTTTTTAAATGTCATTAACGTCATGTGTGTGATTGAACTTATGTTGATCCCATCATAATTTAATCAACCTCAATATTTGATTAGGTTTTACGAAAATAAAATTAACCTGTCATAATGACCAATAGAATGGATGCCAAAGTCAATAAACTTGTATAAAAGGACCCCAGTCTCCCCTACACCAACAATAAATCGACTCGAATTACTGATTATTGATTATTACAATCAATTTATTACAAAAAATTAAATTGCAAGAAAATGTCATGTTGATAATGTCATGAACCCAATTAAACTACCAAAGAATACTGGCAATAAATATGTATTTATTAATTCAGTAATGATATTTTTAATCAATCGGCCACCAGCAGCTAATAAATTACAACTTTTTGTTTTTGCCAAATTGGATGTTGATATGGAGATACGGCGGATGTTTCCAATATATGATAGTTGCTGACGGCGTAAATTGCAAATACTTCTTTAATTAATTGGCTAAAATGGCAGACTAGAAACTATATTAAGTTTTGCTTTGCGAATTAATTAAATAGAACGGGTACATTCGATATATGTTGCATAATATTGAATAAATAGGAAGTATATTAAGATTTTCATAAGACAGAGCTTTCAATTATATTCAAGAAATGCATTTGTTTTGTATGATGGCAACTGTTAGCCTTGGCAATCCCAAGTGTTGTTAGGTGCCAAATGTTGTTTCCACAGGAAAGTATGACACTTTGGTACCTTCACCCGAGGGAATTAAGATATATATCATTTGATATGGCCAAAAATGTAGCACTCAAAAGGAAGCGTTAAAAGTACTGAATATCTTTTGATCGGATATGTTTCATGACTTTTTAAGCCGATTGACTGATATCCGTTTGTCCAGCTAGCTGGCTGGTGGACACAATAGTGACCGTAAATCTTTACTAAGTTGTCAAAACCTAATATTTCAGGCACAACCTAATATTTCAGATTGCAAATTGGCTAGAAGGACTTATCCAGGTACCTATCTTACAAACTGATTGAATTTCAAATACTAATTTTTTCCTCGTAACTCCATATGAGTAGGTTAGTTAGTTAAGTTAGTTACTTAAGTTTTGCTCTTGTGGTACCTTCCACACAAATGGTTCATTGAACTCATGTATTCTTATATTCATATCTTTTACATGGTTGCACTAAACGCTGAATGTTTGTTAAAGTAAAATCACAATATGAAAACGGATAGCATTGTCTTATCCCTTCTAATATCTCCCAAGAAAGTTGACTGATTGTCCAAAATTCGATCTTCCCTTTATAATTTGTTATTGGTATGTTGCAGTAGCCTAAATTCTTATTCAATATATTAACTTATAACTCTCCGTAGGCGTTGAGAAAGATGTAACAAATAATTACAGTTCTTCTGGTACCCTCCATATAAATGGTCCGATTTATCGAAATTTGATTTTTTCACTGTAATCCTTACTTTATAGACTGGGGTTACTTAACTTGTTGCCCATTTTACTGCATTATAATGTTTTTCAAATGTAAAAAAATCAGCCGGATAACCATGCCCAATCTGTCAATACCTATAAGAGTTACATAATTTTGCCCAAATAGCCCCAAACTCATATCCTTCATTCAATTCAGTATAAATTAGTATGCATAAGGCGTTTAGAAAACTCAGTTCTGCCAACGTAGATGGGCTGAATTGCCACACTGTTCTGACAAATTCTTTTAAGCACCCCTCACATTTTTGCCCCAAAGCAAAAGAATTTTGGGTGAAGGTTTAAATTTTCATGTGGCTGAATATTCTACATTGTTTTGCCATAACCTTAATCAACGCTTTTTGTCATTTGTTTATTGTTAATTTATTAATTTTACTTCTTCAAAATCAAATTTGTCATACTTTTAGATGACCTAAAGTCATTGATATGATGATGAAATTGATCTTCCCCTAGTTTAGACTCCTGGCATTGCATTCTCTTTTTTGTCCATCTTTATTACTTCATAGGATCCACAGTAGACGCACCAGGTTAATTCAACCAGGGTCTTTGTCTTATAATATTAATCTTCATATGTTCACAAGAGCCTCTAATATGTTACATTTTTGTTATAACAGCCACAAAAGCAAAACAATGTACTAAATATATGTACTAAATATTATGTACTTTAGCTGCTATCTTCTTTCTAAGGCTGTAAATTTTATTTCTGCTTTAAGAATTGTGTTGTTTTGCCTTTGCGAATGTCTGATATAAATTTGTATTTATTCATGCACATTTATCATAAATTCAGATGCCCAACTTTCGATGAATGATGTTTGTTATGAACCTCTTGGGACAAATTGCAATTTTACTCCACGTTTGATAAATATTACTTTGTCTTCTTAAAGATTACATTTATCATACGTTTAGATGACTCGAAAAAGGATATTGTGATATGTTGATTACATTAATCTTGTTCCGGCTTAGGTTTCCGGCATCGGTGAAGTTCATAGCGACCCCATATACAAGCCGCACGAATTGTGCTACTATCAACTGTCAATTGTTAATGGGGATTGTTATTTAAAGACGTTGAAGTATTTTTTTTTTACCCAGAACTGCACCGAAACCGTATACGTCTCAACAGCATTTGGCTCCAGCAAGATGGAGCAACTGCACACATAGTCAGACCGGTTATGGCAGAGTTCCAACGAAAATTCCCAAACAAATTTAAATCCAGAAACTTCGTTTTTGCGCTGGCCTCCAAGGTCGCCTAACCTGACTGCACCACTTTCTTTTATGGGGGCTTGTCAAGCAGGATGTGCACAAAACGAAACCAAGGAGTTGACTGAGGTAAAGCAGTCTGTTAAAACAGTAATTAAAGCGATCTCTCAGTGAATATTTTTTTGATCTGACGGTCATATACGGTGTATTACCTTCAAAACCAATTAGTTATATAAAATAAATTTAAATTTTCTATACCATAATAATAAAAAGCAAATGAAATACATCGTTTAAAAAAGAGTTATTTGCATTTCTTATTAGGTTTCGGGCACCGGCATTTGGCATTTGGTTCGCCACTCTGTATAATTATCACATTCATTCCACCAGAGTTTTTCTTGAGACTTTCAAATACTAACATGATCAAGTACATGGAACATGCCATCTTTTTTTATCATAATCATAAAGCTGAACAGAATACCAATTGTCACATCATTTTGTAGGTTTCTGTGATTGTCTACAATTTGACTCTAAAGTTGGTTAAAGTTAATTAACTTTCGAGTCATTTGGGAGGTATTGGAAGTTTGCTCCATTTATGATCAATATTAGTTTGGTTTTTTTCAAAATGGTATGCGTTATGCGCTTTCATGAGAGACGAATAAAAAAAAACAAAACAAAAAAAAAAAAAAAAACAACAAAAATTAAAAACAGTTTTAGTTTTATTTGTAGTATAAGAATAGTGATTTTTGTCTCTACGTGCAATGAACAATAATTTGCTTTTCTTGATCCATATTTATCATAAAGTCGAAGCACCATGATTACTATGAACATTTGAAAAAAGTTTGAATTTTGCTGCATGTATGATTAATATTAAAAGTGATCCGTTAGATTACATTTATGTCATATATTTAGATGCTCTCCGATTGTCTGTCATTTGAGTTTGTGATGAAAACCTTACTCAGTGCATGCATGTATATTTATCATAAACTCAGGTGTCCCCGATTTTCGAAGAACGGTAATTATTTTGAATCCTCTTAGGAGATTTTTGAGTTTTACTACACGTATGATTAATATTAATTTACCTTCCACTAAGTTACAATTACCATACGTTTAGATGAGTATAAAATGAAAATGTTAATATGTTGATTACATTAATCTTGCATTGACTTAGGTCCAGGGTTTTGGGCAGGTTCATAGCGGTCCCCGCACAATCACAATGTTTACTTTTACTTTTTCAAACTTTCAACTTCTGTCTTTCGGAAGTACATCCAACTTACCACTTTACATTATAAAATCACAAAGCAAAACAGTGCGCCAAATATCACATTTCCCCTTTTTACGATTAGAGTTTGTCATTAAACACTCGGCTTGCGAATTTAGTTCTTACTTTAATAAATGTTTTTGTCTGTGCGTATGGTTTGCTTTCGTTGACGTACATTTATCATTTGCTCAGGTGTCCCAATTTCGAAAGTTATTATGAATCTTTTTGGAGGAGTCGAATTTCTACTCCACCTGTGTGGCTTCCTCAAGCTGGTACTTATGGTACATTTAGATGATTTTAAAGAGAAAATTTTAAAATATCACATATTATATCGTTTAGTTATTTTATTTTTTTTTGTGATTGTCTGATAATTAAGTTTACGGTGGAACTGTCACCTTGTGAAAGTTATTTTTTTAAGAAACATTTATATTTATTTCTGCTCATGATTGATTTCAATTTGCTCTCATTTATGCACATTTATCATACACTCAGATGTCTGGCATTCAAAGAATTATGGTTACTATGAACGTCTTAGGAGAAATTTGAATTTTACTACATGTATGATTAATATAAATTTGGTTTCTGGGAGATTAAGTTTACCATACGTTTAGATGATTTTAAAAGGTAATATTAATATATTGATTATAAAGGGTGGCACATAAATAACGTTACCGGCGACTATATTGAATGTGTTTTTGTCCATAATTTGGTTCTAACTCGTGAACCAATGGCATCTTATATGGGAAAAGGTGTAACATATGTATAATTCTTTGCAAAGACCGCCTAGACATCTCTAACTGCTGAGAACGTCGCCTGGTGGAAGTTTCGGGGTTCTTCTCATTAATTGCTTGCACTGGTCATTTCATTTCGAACTGCACGAGGTCTTCCAGCACACGGAATCGGTAAATTGTTGGAGCGCTAGGAGCATTTCGAACATGAAAGAAACTTCGATATGATCTGAATAATCAAATGTTGACGTTCACAGTAAAATTGAACAACTTTGGTTCTTTGTTCTGTGCTGAGCCTTTCCATCATAAATTTCCCAAGTATTATGTAGTTAATTCTGTAAAGAGACAAAAAATTAAAAGACTTAAACAAAAAATATATTCACTGATCAAATATTAATGTTACTTATACTTATATATACTTATACGCCACCTTACATAAATTTTTATTCACGAATATTGATTAAATTCATATGAGCCATTATGAAATCAACACGTTCACTCAACCAGAGTCTTCGTTTCATGTTTTTCAGCTCCTGACATTTGCTGGTTTATTCTAAACATTACGTTTTGTTTATAAAACCACAAAGCAGAACAACGCCCCAAATATCGTCTCGTTTAATTGCTGATCTTTTTCTATGATTATCTGAAATTTGAGTTTATGAGAAAAACCTTAATTTGAGAATTCTATTTAGAAATGTGTTTTCTTATCTTTGCGATCAATTTGCCTCCGTTGATGCACATTTTTCATACATTCAGATACTCAGCTGGCGAAAAAAGATGATTTTGATTATTATGAATCGTTAAGGAAAAAATTGTTTTTACTATACTTACGATTAATATTATTTTTGTTTCAACAAAATTACCCGCCCGTTTCCAAAAAACAAATAATTAAATTCGTTCGGCGGGAAAAGCAAAAGAATCTCTTATTTGTGTTTTTTTTGCAGTTGGAATAGATTTCCGTTAAGGAAGAGCTTTTATATTTATTAAATGGGTTTGCCTCAAAACTAGTATTTTTATATGAATTAATATGAAGAAATGTGCAATGGCAACGTTGTTTTTTGAAAACATTAATAGTTGAGGAAAACTTTTACATTAACATTTTACATGTTAGAAAACGCCTGATTCGTTCGCCCCCCATTTTTCGAACGTTATATGTAAACAGGCCGTACATTTGCTGAAGGCTTTAAATCGAAAACATGACTAACAGCCTATTTCGATAAAACGAATAACTCAATTTATTTGCAAAGAAAACGAACAACTATTTGTGTTCGTCTTTGCAATTCGAATAGATTTTCGTTTTTAAGACTTTTTATTTTTACCATAAAATTGTTATTTGGATGCGAACCAATATGAAAAAAGTGTTGAAAAAAAAAAATGAAATATCAATATTGTTTTTTGAGAACATTGATAGTTGATGAGAAATTTCATACGTTCAAAAATATTCTATTCACAATGCCTTCGTTCATTGGCGATTCGTTCGTAGACCGTTTTGAATGCTTTATGGAAACAGGCTGTAAGTTGGTGTTGTGTCAGCTTAGATTCCCGTTTCTTGCTTGGTTTTATAAATTATTGACTCAATTCGTCCTCAAAGCAAACGAATAATTTCTTAAATGATTGTGTCTATCATCGCCTTTAAGGCGAAAATATTAATATGATAATGAAATTTATTTTGTTGTTGGTTAGACCCTCCTGCGTTGGATTCATAAGGATTTCAACGGACCAAATAGATAATTTGGTATAGGACTTGTATCCTTTGACTATTAAATTCGGAAGTGCCTCTCATTGCGTTGAAAAATCTCAAAGCAGAACAGTTTATCAAATGTCATATTCTTTACTTTAGTCAAGGGCGCTTGAGACATTATACCTCCTATAGTAAAATAAAATGTTTTTGACTATAACGTTTGCAAAAGCATACGAATTTTCTTAGCATCATCCATTGCGTTGTAGTGATTCATAGACGAAGTCATCACGATTGTAATCAGTCATAGCTTATCCTTAAAAAGGATTGTGGTAGCACCACAATATACGATAAAATATGCAAGAGTGTGTGTGACATCACGTCATAACATGTTATGATTGAGAGCATAAAGTTGTTCCTGTCATTGGATATGTGAGGTTTCTAGTGCAAAATATTTAAAAATGCCAGACCAAAATTTGCTGTTGCCGTTATGATAGAGTTATGGCGTTGAATGAGGTTGCGTTACGGTGTCAGTTTTTTTCTCTTTGTATATTTGTTTTTCCTCTTGCTTTCTCCTTTTTGTTTGTCTTACATGTTGAGAGTTCCTGCTGTTGTGGAACTACATATTTTTATGAATATACTAAAAAGAACTTTGGATTTATGGTCGTTAATAAATCCTTTAAAAATATTTGTAAAACGTTTGAATAAAATATTAGCAAAGATACAAAAAGTTTTTTTTCACTAAAAGGATATCAAACACCAAATAATTGATTATGAATTCAGCCATAATCTTAAGTATATGCCAAGGTTAAGATTAAATTATATCAAAAAATGTTTATGCCACCTAATGGGTGATTCGAAAAGTATGCCTTCTTTAGAAGATAAAAAAAACAAATTCTCCTGCATTCCGTGAATGAGATACGGAAGAGATTTTCACATTCAGAGAAATTCCAAGCATTCTATTTTTACACTCACTCAACGAAATCTACAACTTAATGACGGGTTACCAGGCTTGCCGATTACTTGACTACTCGAAATGTTCGTCAGGCACATCAAGGTAACTGCCGACAATAGGCGGCTGTGTGCGGGATTGAAGCCGAGATCATGTGATTGATAGCTACCAGCTAAAAGAATTTGGGAGAAAGTTATTCTTAAAAATGTCATCATATTTTTTATGATAATAAACAAAACAAAATTTATTTGTAGGGAAAATGAGAAAACAAAAATCGACACTTTCTGATTTTGTCTATTTTTGGTGTTCTACTAAAATTTATTTAAGAAACCCTTAGAAATTAAGACCAAAATTTTGCTACATTTACGAATATTGTCTCACAGATTTGATTCGTACACGATTTTAAGCATTTTTTGCTTTAACGTTCTGTTAAAAAGTATTGGTAATCTATATAAATAAAAATCAAATGCCGTTCGTTGGTAAGGACATCAGTTGAGAACGGCTGGACCGAATTGAATAATTTTTTTTTAAATGTTCGTCAAGTCCAACTTAGGTTTTTATGGAAAGAAAAATTTACCACGCCCACTTTTACGCCCACTTTTTTCGATTTATCTAAAATTGTAAAACGGCTACACCGATTTGGCTAATTCTTTTTTTTAAATGTTTGTAGTAAATGTTTCCAGTGCTGCTACAAATATGGGCGGGACTGGACAATGGGGCGTGGTACCTCCCATACAAACCATAAATTAAATATCCAATATTTCTGCTCCCGTTTACGGTATTTGAACAAAATTTGGTACATCGGTTTGGTGTACATATCTTAAGTGCTGCTGCAAATATGGGCGGGATTGGACAATGGGGCGTGGTACCTCCCATACAAACCACAAATCAAAAATCCATTATTTCTGCTCCTGCTAACGGTATTTGAACAAAATTTGGTATATAAGTTTGGCTTACATATTGTAAGTTCTGCTGCAAATATGGATTGGATTGGACAAATAGGCGTGGTACCACCCGAAGAAATCAAAAATTAAAAAATCATTATTTCTGATCCTGTTATAGGAAAATTTAAGTTATTCAAATACTGACTTTATTTCACTTCTCATTTTTCTATGTTTCCCGACAGACAAACAAAGAACATGTACATGTACATGTGAAAGCGTTGCAGTAATTTTAAATCTCAATTAAATTGACTTAAATTAAATAATTTTTAAAAACTTTACAAAAAAAAGTATTAAAAGCATTCATTTAAATAACCAAACTTTTCTAACAAAAATTTAAATACAGAACCATCTATCCTGAAAATTGTGAATCATTAATTTGCCACCTTTGAAGGCAGAACGAAGTTTGCCGGGTCCACTAGTTGTCTAATAAAACACAAATTATTTATCATTCATCAAATTTATTGTATCGTCTTCAAAGTGTGACCATTCCAATAAACAAAATATTTTTCAAACTAAGTTTCTTCAGTTCTGACAGCGAATTATCTTTTATGTCTTCTATCGAATAAAAACAGACACACTGAAATGATAATTTAAGTTCTGGAAAGAGAAAAAAGTTATCAGTTTTGCTTCATTTCATTTTATTTTTTTATTAACGAATCATTAATTATGTAATCACAACTAGTACATTTATAATAGTACTAACAAGCAATTTCAGTTTAATAACTTAAGTGTTTAATAAAGCAATTTACGTTATAATCACATATTCATACGAACATATAAATTAATAAAATAAAATTTCTACTATTCGATCTCCATAAGGTCTGCAACGGTTTTACGTCTTAGTCGTCATACGTCGTCGGGAAGCAATTGGCTGAAGTAAGCTGGATGCTGTAGCGTTGACATGATTTTGTAAATGGTGTTTGTGAGCCATAGCGAATTTTTTCGCCACCTCAGTGACTGTTGGCACGCCTGGATCACGATGTAAGTCACTGTTGCGAACATAGTATGGTGCATTTGCAACACTTTAAAGTGTTGCATTTTGGAAACGTTGAATTATATTTATGTAACTTTTACTAGCACATCCCCAGAATTGTATACCGTCTAGGCCGGCTTCAGTATTTGTATGTATATTACGAGTTTATTATGAATAGGTAAGCTCGAGCGCCTACCTGTGAGGTAATATAATTAATTTAATTTTAAGTTAAGCTCGTCCCTTTTTGTTACCATGAGTTTTCCAACGCAGTTTAGCATCGAGAGTAATACATCGAGATATTTGGCCTCGTCGACGTGTGGGATAATCGACCCATCGATATAAATTGGTTTATAGTGTAAATTGGTGTTTAGAGAGAAAACTATGTGGTTTGATTTGCTTTTGTTTAATTTGATCTTCCATTTTTTTACAACATTGCATTACATTTTACAACATTATTAACAGCCTCTTGTAGTTTGATCGTAGCATTTCCAACAGAGTTGTCGACAGCGAGAAGAGCAGTATCATCGGCAAACCTTGCTGTTATATATTGATTTGTTGACGGCAATTCATGTGTGCACAGAATGTATAGCAAAGGTCCCAGTATACTTCCCTGACGTACTCCATCCTTTATCTTTGTCGTTTACGTCTGTGGTTTAAATATGACGAAAGCACTTCGCAATATTGCGTTGGTAGCACATTATTCAACTTTATAAGTAGCCCTGCATGCCATACCTTATCGAATGCTTGTGATACATCAAGGAATACAGCAGAGCAGATCGTTTTCTCTTCCATAGCCTTTTTAATGATGTCTACAACTCGGTGTATTTGGTCAACAGTTGAATGTCTTTTTATAAAGCCAAACTGGTGGATGGGAATAAAAATTTTTACTTTCAATTATTGGCAGTAATCGTGATAAACACGCTTTTTCAAAAAGCTTAGACATTACCGGCAGTAGAGAAATTGATCTGTACGAAGTTACTTCATTAGGTGTTTTACCAGGCTTGGGAATCATTGTAATTTCCACAAATTTCCAGTAAACAGATACATGTCTCAAGGCGAAGCACTTATTTACTAAGTTTGTTAAATAGATGATGCAATTTTGTCGCATATTACGAAGGACTTCTGACGCGACTAAATCAAATCCAGGGACCTTTTTTAATTTAAATTTATTTATTTAATTTTTTAATTCTTGTGGAATAATTAGAGTGATGTTGTCAGGTAATGTTTCTCTTGTTTCAATTTCTTCAAAGCCTTCATTTGCACTAAATGTTTTTCCTAACTGATCTGCAAATAGTTTTGCTTTTTGATTGCTCGTTTTACCTCACTGGATTTCGTCAATTTTTACTGGAGCTTGTCTGCTAAAAAATTTAGCCACCTTCCACAAAGAGTACTGAGTATTTCTATTAGCTGTCCGATCAAAAAAATACCTGTTAAATTTAGCAGCTTTAAAAGATTTAATCCTGAGAGTACTCAGTTGTCTATTAGCCTGATTAAGTTTTGTTTTCACTTCTGGACACTTGTTTGGCGCCAACGTTTTCTTAAGTTTCGCGTTTTTGCTACTAAGCTCGTGATTAAGGGTGGATATATTTTACTATGAGAAAATTTATTCGGTGTGGATGTACTATTACATGCTGCTAACTGCAGCTGTTGAGTAAATTGAAGTATTGCGTCGTCGTGATCTACGGTGGTGGAGATACAGGTACTTCTGACTCATTGTATTAACTGCTGTTGAAAATATTCCCAATCGGTGAGAGCATTCATTAATCTTGGTAGTCTTTGATTCTGTGTAGCATCTTGCGAAATTACTAAATGCATTGACGAATGATCGAAGTTTAGGTCAAAACCTTCAGTATCAGTTAGATGAGTTGTTGGAATATTTTTTAATATAAAAAAATCTATTAAATCTGTTATTTTATTGGTATCTGAAGGCCAATACGTCGGTTTAGTAGATGAAATTGAATTACATCCTGTGCACTGCATAGCTCTAAACAACTCACGTCCTTTCGTCGTGGTGAGCCTTGAACCCCAAACTGTGTGTTTTGCATTAAAGCCGCCGCCATACAAAATGAATGCTGTCGGTTGTTTGATGATATTTATTGGGTTTTTGCACACAAATTCGTTCACAATGAAAACCTTGTGAGATGGTGCGTTTTGTTGGTGAAAATACATGAATTTTCTTTTCAAAAATCTGATATTTTTTGATGAGTTTACTCTTTCACACGCCCCATAATATCCAGAACTATCATTTGACCTATTGGCATGAATTTCAAGTATGTAACGTCGAAGTAATCAAAGAAAACAGCCAACTATACTTTGACTTTTGACATGATTTTTCGATTTTGGCTTAGTTAGAAGAAATAGTTTTAAAGCATATTGACTGATTTGTATGTCAAACTCGTTTCATAACAAGGTATAATACGTTTTCTGAATGAGGGTTCAGAATTGATTGATCGTTCTAGCATGTCTTCGGCCAAATTGACACGAGTTTTTGAAAACAATTTAAATCTTCTGGAGCTGGCCGATTGTCAATGCGTTTCATACGCAAACAACCGTTCCAAATGGTACTAAATTGTAAACCCCTGAGATACAGTAAGTTTAGCTACTCTTTCTTTTAAAGCCACCATTTCCATCTCTTCATCGATGTTAATTTTAGTTAAAGACGTTGATGGTCCACCAAAGTGAGGCAAATCTTCCGCTATATCATGACCGCTTAAGAATGCACTGTACCACGCATATGCACATAGTTTTTACAAAGTCGATTTACCGCAAACTTTTTGTAACATTTTAAGCTAAATTCTATTTGAAATACACAATTTTGGGTCAAATTCCTTGATAACGGCTTTTTATTCACCGTAAAAATTGCAAAACAACTTGGAGAAGGGAATCAATTACTGTAAACAAGCTAAATAACGTTCTGAAACTCAGTATGAAAACAGGTGGTAAACTGTGTTGACTTAGTAACAAAAAGGATTTTGACTATATCTTTAAAGGGACTTTTTATATAATCAATTCCCGGTGCTTTTTTTTACAGAATATTCATTTTAACAGTTACCAGAAAGGGTCATCCCAGCTCATAAATTTACCCATCTGTGTGAGTGGTTATTGAAAAATATTGTAATAATAGGAAGTTTTAGTGTAAAATAGAGCAAAGTCGAATATTATGTGTGAGAAGGTCGCGTTTTTGCTACGATGAACTGGTTCATTGTCCGCAGCTACATTGACAAATTCCTTCCTTAAACAAGGACTCAACCCAACTATTGAACATTTTTCGTTTTTGAGATTTTTTTTTTAGTATTTTTACCTTTTCTTCTTCAATTAAAGGATTTATATGGTTATAGTTAGTGCATACCGGAAAAGCCTAAAAACTGGATTGTTTATTGAAAAGTATAAAAAATAAACGTTTTTAGTAGAAAAATTGAGTAAATTGATTTATAATATATGATAAAAAGTACGCTTCTCTGGCGATGCGTTGGGGGAAAGCTTGCTAATGTAGAGTCCGAGCTCCGTTTTGGAAGTTTTCATCCATATCACGATATCTCTCCCCATTGACAGTTACTGTTACGCCGTTTTCAGTTTCAAAGAATTAAGGTCCAATGATTCCTCCTAACCAAATTGCACACCAGACTATCACTTTTAATGGATGCAAAGGTGATTGATGAATAATTTGAAGGTTTTCCATTGCCCAGAACCAACTATTCTGTTTATTCACATATCCATTCAAATGAAAATGTGCTTCGTCCCTCAATATGATTTTTTCATGAAAATCGGGGTTGTCATGGGCGAGCTGTAACATCTTATTGTGGAAGAAGCTCTTATGTCAACTGAATCTTAAATGGAAACAAATGCAAATGCTTGCCCAAAATTGAGGCCAAAGTTGTTCTTTGAAGACCAAGCCAAGACCTGAGCACGGCGTCGAATTGGATTGATGGATTGTTTTGAACACTTTCTTTAGCAGCAGTAATGTATTAAGCCGATTTTGCAGTACGTTGGTGAACCATAACAGCTACAGACGCCCTTTCTTCGAAACCGCTCACTACACGATTAATAGTGCGTCTTGTTGGCACGTTGTTTCTCCGTAAATTGTACGTAACTTTCTCATCGCCACAGTAATCGATGATTGATTTTGATAAAATGTTTTAACGATTAAAACACGTTGGTTTATCGAATATTTTTTCATAATAAATTTGCCACGTCTCTACTTCACGACTGCCAAATATGAACTGTCAAGACTAATGTTTATCAAAATTTATCAAAGTAGTATACCTTCCCAACGGACGCCCTGTAAAAACAACTAGATTTTCACACTTTACTTCGTTTTGGCATCTCTCTCATCGTGTTTTAATTGCTTAATTTACGTTTGTTGTGTATTTATGTCAGTGTTAGATATCAAATTTGGCAATTACATACCGACATTTTCGATTGGCATTACGGAGACTAACATCAATCAGTAAACATCCCTGTGTTACGACTTGCGAAGGCCATTATGTGCGAAGGGCAGTGTAAAACACCAAATAAGCGGCCAGTTATAAAAGAGAAGATTCCTCCACCAAATAAATGTAATTATGATTTGATTTTGATTGATTGTGGTTATATGCAGATAGAAGAGTAAGTAGGTATGTAAGTCAAGCGTAAATAGTTATGGATGTCATAGTTAAATTCTTAAAACGTGCTTCACTCTTTTTTGTACCAGCAAAAAGCTATTAGAACTTTATTTGAAGATTTTCTCCAGATAGTGTAATTTATTGTTGGTTTGTAGTTATAGCAAATAACTTTCTGCTTCATATTTATTTGAAATTAAAATTGTACATAATTTTGACATTTATGTATGTGTTTGATATACTTTTGTTGTTTATTATTTGTCATTATCTTTAAAATTCTTTTTTTTTTGACAAATTCATGTTGTTCTTTGCACGATACAATTTTTGTTTCAAATTCATTGATTATTCATTGACGTAATTTCGATAACCACTAACAAACATTCAAATCAAATATACTATGTATATACGAGGGCCCCAAAGAAGGCACAAAAAATTCTTTATTTTCCAACATACACTTTTTTCAGTGATATTTTATTGCTCCTATACCCTGTTTATAGTAAGCACTGTCAAACTCCTTAAAATAACGTTCAATCGCAGACTCCACCTCTTCATTGTTGGCAAATCTTTCACCATCGAGCCATTTTCTCAAGTTTGAAAATAGAAAATAGTTCGAGGGAACTTAATCTGATGAATTCATTAATAATTCATTAATTTTGACCGTCGCAATAGTGGATGTGTGAACTGGAGCATTGTCTTTCCTTTTTTTATAATTTTTTTTGTAATCCCAAACAAAAGACGCCATGACCTTGACTGCAGATGGAACCATCTTTGCCTTCTTTGACTGTTCTTGTACTGCTCTGACTATTTCTTTGTGTCAGGTGTGAAGTGGTGGAAACATGACTCATCCATGTTTAAAAAACCACGCCCAATATTCGGCTTTATTGCGGTGAAATATCGCCAAACATTCTACTGAAACATCTTCATGACACTGTTTTTGCTCTATTAGAAGGATGCTCTATTGCGTGACTCCCATCTTGCGCTCAGTTTTCTCACCTTTAAATCTTCGGCTGATATACGATGTGTAACACTTTTTGAACTACCTATTATTTAAGCTAGCTCACGCACATTCTGCCGACGATAATCCAATACCATTTTGTGGATTTTCCTAATCGTGTCTGGCGTGGATACCTCAATTGGTCCACAACTACGGTGTTCGTCTTGGAAGCTCGTACGGCCTTGTTTAAACTTTGATAACCAATATTTTACAGTCGCAAATGAAGGAGCAGACTTTCCAGAGGAGAATCTAGCTTAGCTTTAATATTGGTTGAACTGAAACCTTTCAAATGGAAATATTGAATTACACAACGGTGACAAATTTTTTCCATGTTTAAAAATTCGCTGAGATCGTTTACTTTCGATGGCTCAAATAAAAATACTAAACAACGTGATGCCTTGAAACTTAAAACATGTGCTTTAACTACTGGCACCATCAGATCGGCTAGTTTTAGGACCGCCTTTGTACTTATATATGAATATAAGTTTTAACAAGTTTCGCCCCGGGTGTCTAAAAGACATTTTAGATGCAAGTTGACCAAAAACCATTCAGTATTATTTTTACAATTCTGCCACAATCAAACAATTGCCCATTAATAAATTGTTTTAGAATTGTGTATATTTACAACAAGCAATAAGTTAAATTATAAATTTTCTCAAAATTCTGCAGTAAATAATTCTTCAACAAATTTCCTAGTACAGAATGATGCCTTTACGTTTTGCTGCAAGATAACTTATTATGATCATCCATTTAGCTACAACAGCTTGTGCGAATACTAAATTGTCGGGAAGGAAATGTTGCACCGTGTTAATCTTGGCATAAATTAGCTAGAAAGACGTTGGTAAAGAAAGTAATAAATTTTTCTAAACTATGCATAGATCTGCCATTTAGTTTTATAACATTCGTTGGAATGTCTTTTCACAGATCCTGTGATTTATTACTGGTCCATCTGCTGACATTGGCCACTGGCATGTATGCTTGATGAAGGTAATTACGTTGTAGTTGCTCATAAATATGAAAAACGGCGAAAAAAACAAACTTAATTTAAATGTAATTATTTTGTAGCTGAATGATTAAATTAATGTCAAGACTGCAAATTTGCCATCCGCATTCTGTGCGGATTTGCATATCAATTATAATCTGCTATTGACAGTATTCGTAAGATAAATTATTTCCAAATTAACTGCTGATAGCTCACAATTAATTATGCTGGCATGCTTAGTAAAAATGTGACAAAAATATAAAGAAGTAAAATTTTATTCGAGTTAAGTTCAATCAACCAATTGCTAATTTTAGTATTCAATATGTTAAGTAAAGAGAAAATGTCTTCATATTGCTTAAAATCGGATTGTTTCGCAAAGCCAATAGTTGAAAAATATTACTTATTTCCTTTAATAGTGCCCTGTTTTTATACCCTCACGCGGAGGAGTGATCATTTGATCTGGCTAAAAATGTAACAACCAGAAGGAAGCATTTAAACTATCGAATATCCACCCCTTCTGGTGTCTCTCACATAAATTTACCGATTTTCCAAAATTCAGTATTTTCCTTATAACTTCTCATTCGTAATCTGCAGCAGCTCAATATTAAGTCCTATACAACGTTTCTTAATTCCTGGTAAAATTTAAAAAAAAAAAAAGCTAAAAAAAATCAGCGAAAACCCCTTCTGGTACCTCGTACACAAAGTCAAATATTTCTTAATTCATGTCTTCGATTTGACTGCACTAAATTTAACCAAATTTGGCAGACATTGAGCGTTTGCCAAAGTAGGACCTCTGATCGAAAACGAACTAGTGATTAGTCGGCTGTACTAATTCAAATTTGTGTCAATCATATTGCTCCACAATTCTTTACGATATGGAAGAAAATTTGATCAAATAACCACGCCCCTTTTGGAACATACCAAACACATATATTCTTACCTCCATAGCTTCCAAACGGTTGCACTATATTTGACAGAATTTGTTATACATCATTCGTTTGGAGATCTAAGCTCTAAGAACAAAAATTAACTATGTAACCATTCCCATTCTGGTCAGACAAACGGACATCGCTCAATCAAAAGATGTTTGGTAATTTACACGTTTCCTTCTGGGTGTTATATTTTTGTTCGTATCAAGTGATAGAGGAGACTTTTTTGTACTGCCAATAATATTAAATAAATTGTATCAAATAAGGCTAATAATATGAATTAGTTGTAAATAAAAATATATATTCCACATTATTTTTCTAAGTATTTTTTAATTTTTGCGTGATGACTTTTTTAAAGTTTAGAATAGAATGCGTTAAAAAGGGGTTGTAAACAAGGCCTAATATGAGGCCTCAAAAAAAAAAAAAAAAAGAAATACACAGATTTTGATTTGGATTAATTTACATTAGAAGATATATTTGAAAGGCATTCGTAATTTTATGCAATTTGCTCTTTTACAACATCTTCTCATGTAAGCATGCCACAAGATGCAAGATGCACAATATCGCCATGAATAAGACTTGTTGGTAAGGCTTCCAATCGATTCCTTTTCCAATAGTTATAGGTTAGAACACCATACAACAGACTAAACGAAAGTGGAATCTCTTCTTTTCTTCTTAAAAAATGCTCAACAGCTTTTTTAGTTCCTTTAAAAATTTTGTTTTAAAAATCACTTGATTCTGGATATTTTATTCATAAATGGAAAACTGCGACAGTCTTTCCAGTTTTTAAGTCGGGAGATAGAACCTTAGTTACTAATTACAGGCCTATTTCTAAGTTGCCTAACATTGCTAAAGTTTTTGAGCATATTATGCATAAAAAATTATATTTTTTAATAAAGAGGCATATTAACCCTAATCAGCACGGGTTGTTTTCTGGTCGTTCCACAACTACTAACTTAGATATTTTTAGTAATTTCTGTTTAAATGAATTTGAAAGTGGTGTTCAAGTAGACACGATATACACGGACTTTTCTAAAGCTTTTGACAGAGTTCGCCATGATATTCTCTTATTTAAGCTTCATAAATTCGGTTTTCACTCCAATGTCTTAAATTGGTTGAAATCGTATTTGGGTAATCGGGTATGTACTGTTTGTATTCATGGTTATTATTCTAGTGCTTATTTTCCTACCTCTGGTGTTCCACAAAGTAGTATTCTTGGGCCTTTATTGTTCAATATTTTTGTTAATGATATTGGCATGTGTTTGAAAAATTCGAAATATCTTATGTATGCAGATGATCTAAAGATTTTTAAATCAATCTACACGTTGAATGATGTTACGTTGTTGCAGGAAGATTTAGATAGGATTGTTATTTGGTCTAAACTAATGATTTACCATTCAATACTAAGAAATGTTTTAAACTGACATTCCATGGCTGTAGAAATACAATTAATTCGTCATATCATACTTATCATGAAATCTTGGAAGAAATTCTTGAATTTTCTGATTTGGGGGTAGTTTTTGACTTTAAATTTACATTCAAAAGTCACCTAGATTACATTATACCAAAAGCTTATGCGATGTTTTATTTTATTCGAAGAAATATGTATAAATTCTCTGATCCTTACACAAAAAAAGTTTTGTTCTCTGCTTTTGTACGTTCTAAACTCGAGTATGCATCGGTTATTTGGAATCCTGTTGCATCAATTCATTCTATGCGGATTGAAAAAGTACAGAAAGTGTTTTTAAGGTATGCCTTGTCGTCACTTAACCTTACTTCTCCTTTACCGTCCTATGAAAGGCGCTGTGCATTCATTTCGTTGCAAACTTTGGAGGCCAGAAGGAACATAGCGTCTGTTATGTTTCTTCATGCCGTTGTTTCGGGATATATTGATTGTTCAGATCTACTTGCACTCATACGCTTTAATGCTCCATCTCGCTCTCTCCGTCATATGTATACTTTTAATATTGTTATGCATTCGTCTAATTATATTTGCAATGAGCCCATTAACAGGTCAATGATTTTGTTTAATAGATTCTGCAACAACATTGACCTTTGCCTGCCTCATAATGTCTTTAGGCAATTAGTATGTAATTTATTAAATTAGTTAAGTTATTTACTTTATTTTTGTTAATTAGTTATATAAGATATTTGCTGGTCTGTAAGGATATAATTCCATAGACTAAAATAAACAAATGAAAAAAAAAATGAAAAAGTCATCTAAGCTAAGACCAAAGAAAAAAGTACATTTGCCACCTACCTATTTCCGTCACAAAAGAAGTCAATTAATTAATCAATCCAGATTTCAAGTTTCACTTAAAGAGTTGAGAAAACGAGAAACGAACAAAGTATCTTTTATGTGATTTTTCGTTTTAATCCTTCCTGTGCCGGGTATAAAAATAGTCCCACCATGTAGACAGTCCATTGTTAACAACCATTGTTTGTTCAGTGAAATAGCTGAGAATTGATGCAGCACACAGTGGCTGGCATTACCTTAGTTTGTTTAACAGCAATATATCATAATTCATGACCAATCTCACCATGGTCGCAATCAGTAATTTCCACAGTCTATAAATAATTATGCAGTTTTCTTTCTTTATGTTTTTCCCAAAGTCAGGAATTGTAAATATGTGAAGGACTTGAAAACGTCACAAAGTATAAAATTACACACGTTTGACGCAATTTTGTGATTATACGCATACAGTAAGTGACAGATGGAATAGACATTTGTAAAGGCCAAGGATACATTCTAATTCTAATTCTTATGTATTCAAATTTTTTGTTTGTGCATATTCCTATAATTTGCCATATGATGAGTAAGCGGAAATTGAAATATTATTAGGCTGAAATTATGCCAGATTACATTTATCTATTTGTAGCAGTACATATTGCATGTGGGGTTGTTTTTAACAAAATCCAAATAAGGTATGTGGGGTTGAAGAAAATGGCCGCAGCTGCAATCAAATTTCTTTTGGGCACTCATACGAGTGTAAAATAACTTTGTGTGTTGGTAGGCAAATGTACATTTGTGGACTCGTTTCCAGTTTAGTGACTTGTTTTTTCCCCCCAAAAACGAATATTTCGCCACAATCTGGTATTAAATTTGTTACAATATTGCAGATATGCAGATATAGTACAGTTATTATTTACAGAATGTAATAGCAACAGATTACCTCTTCATGACAATTAGAAAGTCACAATCGCCTTTTTCGAATAACCGTTTCAACCGTTGTTTTCACTTTACAGCAATGATTTAAAAATGCCTGTAAAGAATTGACTCTTCTATTTAAAAAGTGTAGGTAGTGAAATGAGCAAAGATGAAAATACGGCTTTCGATTGATAAGCTGAGTTCACCGACCAAAGAATTGAGTTTTACAAAGATGTGTAAATATGTACGATTTACACTCCGGTATGCAATATTGTAATTTCCCATAAACTATGAGAAGTTATTAAATAAAAATTAGAGTTTTGTCTCACAAGTGGGTGTATATGGATGCTCACTGTTTCGCCTGTAGATTGTAAAAAAGTTTTCAAGTCGGTTGCTATATCCGATTTTACCAATTAACGGTATGTTTGATGGGCAAAGATTTTGCATCTTTTCAATTTTTACAACTTTCTTTTGCATTTTCGAAATGTTCTATATTTAATTCACAATAGAGGTGGTTTAGCATAATTGTAGTAAAGAAATTCAACAAATTCGTAGTAGCAAATAATGAATCCGTTGGTTTTATAAATTTATTTAATTAGATACATTTAATTTATAGTACATTTAGCTTCATATATTATTATATATATTTAGCTTCAAATTCATGGAAGTAGCCGGAAATGAATTTCACTGCTGCGGCGGAGTGTTGTAAATAATAACTGCTGTTGTTGTTGCGATGGCAGACGCAATTATTTCGGCCCGGGATTATTGAAGTAAAAAATCGCATAGCTCCTAAATCACATAAAGTGCTGTTATAAATTTTGGCAAGAATAATCTTAAGAGACTCAGCTGTGTACTGGGGCGGTCCCAAAACTAGTCGACCTGACATTGACATCGGCGCCACATTGTTTAGTATTTTTATTTGAGCCATCAAAAGTAAACGATCTCAGTGATCCAGTGATCCCATCTCAGTAGTCCATCCAAAATTAAAGCAGAGGTAGATTCCACTCTGGGTGAGTCTGATCCTTCGTTTATGACTGTAAACTATTGAGTAGCAGAGTTTAAACGAGGCCGTACGAGCTGTCAAAACGAAAACCGTAGTGAACTAATTGAGTTCTCCACGCCAGAAAATCCCCGTAATGTGAAGAAAATCCCTGTAATGTGAAGGGGCATTAGGTAGCTGAAATGATAAGCATTTTGAAAAGTGCTATACATTGTATAATGGCTGAGGATTTGAAGATAGGAAAACTGTGCGCAAGATGGCTGCCGCGCTTGCTTTCAATAGAGCAAAAACAGCGTCGTGATGATGTTTTAGTTTGGCGATGTTTCATCGCAATAAAGCTGAATTTTTACGTCGATTTATAACCATGGATGAGACATGGGTCAACCACTTCACATCTGAGAAAAAGAAATAGTCAAAGCAGTGGACTGAAATGGGAGAATCGTGAGCAAAGAAGGCGAAGACAGTTCTATATGCAGGGAAGGTCATGGCGGCTCTTTTTTGGGATGCTTATAATAAAATATTATATATACTTTAATACTAATACTAATAAAAGTATAAGCTACATTTTATCAATGAAAACTGAGTGTAGTTCCATTTTATTTTTGCATGAAGGTACCATGCAAATTACAAGTACTGATATATTCCATGTATTCGCACTTTCATCTCTTACTAGTAGTTGTACTGAAGTCGGCCACACAAATTGCACGATTTATAGAAATTTAAATTGTTCGCTACAATCCCTAACTCGAAAACTGCAGTTACTTAAACTTTTTTAGCAATTTTATTGCTCTACACTGCTTCGTATCATAAAATTTTGGAAAGTCAACCGAATTCTACCCGCGTATTCCTAGATTTTAATCTTTATCTTATCCTCTGATTTAGCACGCACAGGCGTTTAGCGACCATAGTTCTGCGATTGAAAATGACAAGGAATTTTTTAAATAATCTAGCGATTCACCCTGTGCATTCTGCCACCCTTCACAGTTTTGCGTCAACGCAGAATGATGTTGGGTGAAGTTACATGTAAGTCAATTCACCTGACTGAAATATTTCTACCGGTATTAGATTTCCGTTGAACAGAAGTAATTATCGCTAAGTTTGATAAAACATGAATTTTCAGCATTTGAATACCGTTTGAATACTGTTTCGGATGGATCTTATAGTAGCGTATGACGTACCTAACGCCCCACTTTGTTTACACAATACTTGTTTCAATTTGTTTGATGAATTCTAAGTGTGCTACGATTTTATTATAATTTATCAATTGTCATTTGGAAAACTTTGGAAATAGAATAATAATCGTAGAATACGTTTTGATATCTACATTGGCGATCCGGCCAGGCTTAAATACCCGGTAAATTTCATAATAACTGTAATGAACGTTTATTATAACTGGGATATAAGTAAATACGCTGCTGCATCATCTTTTGTAGATGGTTCAAATTGTTTCTGGGAATTTTTGTATAAAAACCGCTTAATATCACTTCGCAAATGACAATTTTTAACGGAATAAAACATCTAATAATTTCCAACACTTGGAAAGTTTATTTGCAATTGGATCAAGAACTCAAAGGGATTCCGTTGTGAATCTATAGCCTGTTTTGTCAAGAAATTTCAGGACATATTCCAGAGCTACTGCAGTTCCCTTGAAGAGACAAAAAGAATGCATATTGGTATGGACCATTGAAAATAAAATAAGATAATTTTTAGCATTTCTATGGAAACATACACGTATATATAAAGTATTTCAAACCATTGTTTTTGATTCTGTTACATTATAAATTTATTTAAATTTATTCTTGTAAACGCCATTTCATAATTCCTATCATAATAACCTGCGTATATGGCATCTATAAGAATCTTAAAAAGAAATCAATTATTATCAATAGACGTTTTCAGTAATCTGAATCACGCGTCCGATAAGTGCGATCGAGTTACGCTAGATGGCGTTGCAAATAAGAGGTTTCGTACACAAAGAAGTACTTAGTTTGATTCAATTTTGGATTTTTCGTCCCACTTTTATCAAATACCATTTAACAAATAATTGGAAAAGTTGGAATAATTCGTTACAATTTTGACAATAGCATCTGAGACATCATGTCAGCTTGTCTGTCGACACAAAAAAAGGATCACCTTTATATGTATGTATGTCGACCTTGCCCATTTTTTTCTTTTTTTTGTGAAAATATGAATTTCCGTATTGTTCAATAACCAAGCCCTCAATTGATGCGGCCCCTAAAAAAAACCGGAATAAGTTTCCTAGTATAAGTACGATAGCAAAATGAATAGCTTTTAATTAGAATATTATGACGGCCAGATAAGCGGGCTGTCAGGAATTTAATTTTATCAGACAGTGGCCGTAAGTGGCATGTAGTACTAATAAAGGGTGATTTTTTTGGTAACTTTCTTTTTGGCAACACCGTTTTTGGCAGCTCAGCCTTTTTCATGTAGCATGTTACTGTTAATTATGTTCAGTCTGGTCTGTAATTTAACCATGAATCGACTTAGAAACGAACAGCACTGGCAGATTATTGCATTTTATTATCAAAATTCATGCTTGGTTAAGAAAATGCATTGTGCACTTTTTCTATTTTATGGTCAGTTTGGGTGACCTTTCAGGAAGTGGCTATTCAAAATTTTGTGACTAAATTTTGCACCAAATTTACATTATTGGACATTAAACCACCAACACGCATACGCAGAGTGCGAACAGAGAAAAATATCGCAGCTATATCCGGCAGTGTTGTTAATGACCGTGCAATATCGATTCGACGTGGTTCGGTGCCTCTATTACTCCACTACGTGGAAAATGATGTGGAAGGATTTGGGTGCAAACTCTTTTAAAATACAGCTGGTACAAGGAATGAAGGCACACGAACTACCACAACGGCTAAATTTTGATGAATGAACGCTGACAAAGTTGGATGAAGATCCACTTTTATTTTTATCCATTTTTTTATTGGTTGAATGAATAAGCAAAATAGCAGTATTTGGTGTGAAGAGCAGCCAGAAGCATTGCAAGAACTACCAGTGTATCCCAAAAAATGTACTGTTTCGTGTGGATTATGGCCGGTGGCATCATTGGACAGTATTTTTTTAAAGACGATGGCAGCAGCGTTAGTGTGAATAGCGAGCGCTACCGTGAGATGATTACAAATTTTTCTTTTTGTTAAAAATGGAAGAGCCGGAAGAGCCTGCACACGAAACAATGACCCAAATGAGAAGCGGTGAACAGTTTATTCAACATTTGGGGTCGATCAATTGCTCGCTTAGATCGTGCGATTTAACGGCTTTAGACTATTTTTTGTGGGGCTATGTTAATTCTCATGTCTACATTGGATGCCAATATTGAAGAATTTATTCGTGAGCTACCAGCGGATATGTTGAAGAATGTATCCCAAAATTGTACAGTCAAGAAAATCTTTAACAAATGATTTTATATGAACATAACGCTTCTGTGAATGTAGATATCGCATGGCAACGTTAACTGTAATCTTTCTAGATTGCGTTTATTTGTTGCTGCATGAGTTCTAAACAATATAACAAATATGGCATTACTAATGCATTTATCAAGGTTTTTTTTACCCTATTCGGCAAAATACGGTCAGTATTATAGAGGCAATAAAGTCAATTACACATACAATCAATTATACCACCAATATGCTGATTAAAGCTCAACTTATCATCAAGAGTTACTCCTAAACACTTTTATCTAAGCACAAACTCAATTGTAGTGCCGTTGTAGCTCAAATGTAAATGAAGCTCTAGGTGTTGTGAGAAAAGAATTACGTTGGTTTTAACATGATTCATGCTTAAGTTATTGCAAGTCTTCCAAGAGTTAAGCTTTTCTAATGTGTCGACGATTTTGTTTTGAAGTACATCGATATAATTTGAATCAATTGTCAAATCATCCGCACAAGAATACACAGACTACCAATCACCTAAAATACGAAACAGGCCATCTAAAAACATAACGAAAAGGACAAGGGCAAGGACTGAACCTTGAGGTACCCCACTTCTAATAGACAATATATAAGACGACTCGTCATCGGTATAAACAAACTGACTTCTACCGCATGTGCATGACAATATCAAAAGGTGAGCACTGAATGACATACCATAATCCACGTGCACCTTTTTTAAGAGAATGCCATGGTCCATTCTATCGAAAACTTTTTTCAAATCCAATCTTAATTGCATTCCTGATCTCATCAGTAAGATCTACTAATAAAGAAGAAGTATTTCTAAGGTTACGAATCACATATTGGCAATCATTAAGATTGGAATCACTTTCTAAAACGCCTTAAAACATGCTTCACAACTTTAGACAATACTGGCAATAAGGAAATCTTCCTCAAAATTTCCGCAACCGTCCAACTTTTTCCTAATTGGCCGTATCTTAGCCAACTTCCAATGGAACACAATCACAATCATGGAGTGGATTGTGTTAACTACGAGCAGATAATTATGTTTTAAAATAATAATTACAAAAGATTTTTATATTTAAAAACCGGAAATAAAAATTAATGTTGACTTATTTTGAAAAAATAATTCATTTTCTCGGTTATGGAACTACAAAGCAAAAATTTTTATCTTTCGCAAGAAAAAATTGGCTTTCTCAGTTAGTGTGATAGTTTTCAGACCTTTTTTTTGTTGTTATTGTTTCTCTCGAAAATATTTATTAAAAAATTAAGCTGCATGTGGTTTTCATTAACATTATATGAGTGATATCTCAAGTTTTAATATGATTTAGGTTTGTTTGCGCAGTTGTTTGATTTACACTTTTTCAATTTTATTCTCTTGATCGAGAATCAATCAATCAATAACTGTTTTTTTGTTTTCAATTTTTAAAAATAAAATCAATTTTGATGAAAAAATAAGAATAAATTAATGTTGATTTTTATTCTTGATTTGTAAAAATAAAAATTATTTTTTTTTTATTATTTTTTTTTTTATTATTTATATTGTTTTAAATTGTTATTTATTATTTAAAATAAAAATCAAAAATATGTGTTATATAAATTTATGAAATGAATTTGTAACAAAAAAAAAAAAACAGAATTTTATAAGTTTACAAATATATTATCGAATATATTATAACACAAACCAAAAGTTGTTCCGATTTCGGTGGTGGAAACCAATTTGAGAACAGCTGGCAATGACGCTAATTATTTCACTGGGAAAGAATGTCTCATCGAATTTTTTCCTCATTGAGAATAAATATTTATTCAAAATAATTTATACGCTGCGGCCGCTGTTGTAAACATTTAATAGAAAAACATATTTTCAATGGCAACACTGATTCCTATAACCAAAAAGTGACATGGATTAAATCTTACCTGCTGCTTAAAGTTGTTCTCTGTTGTAACAACTGTTCAAAGAATTCCCTCTGTTAGGGTTATTATAACATTCTTTGTGTTTGTTCGAAAGATTTTCATCTTTTTTGCATTGCAACTTTTGCTATTCCTCTGCTAAAATGCAATTTTTGTTGTTTTAAACTTTCATGATGTGCCAAAATGTGCCAGCTTCAGCAAAATTACTCTGTTCGCTAACAACAGCGTAAAAATTTACAGAACGAAATTGTTTTGCAACATCATCATAAAATGAAACTTTCGAAAGTTTCTGTCGAATTTAATAAAACTTCCTCTTCAGTTTGTGACTGCAATTTGTGGAATAAAAAAATACGTTCAGAAGTTGAAAAATGCTACAACAAAATAGATGAACATTTAAGATGGTTGGCCTAAGTACAACAACAGAGCTTTACGGAAGTACATTTGGAGGTAGCTTGTCAAGTCTTATAAATTATCTCAACCACTTTTGAACAAAAATGTTATGATAATAAGGCGAAACTTCTGCACTCAAGTGTGCATCAATTTCGTCATTTCATTGTCCTTTGGCCATAGTGGAAAAGTGTGCAATTATAAGCTTCTATGACAAGAGGGATTGGTGGTTCAGCTTAGACTAACTTTATTAAAAAAGAAATAACAGTAGCAGGAAGAAGGATATTATAAGAACAAACAGTAGGGTTACCAAGTGATATAAATATATTCATTACATTCCACATTCATTACATAAACAGACAAATAGAAAATTACTTATTACTTAATACATATAAATATAGGGTGATTTTTAGGATTTAAGTTTTTCAGGTTGGCAGCACTGGTTGGTAATGGCGTCCAAACGTCATCTGTCAAAGTGAAAAGTGTACAGTATACCCTGCCATTTCATCATGGAAAGACCAAATCGTTGAAATTTATTATCAAAATTCGCGCTCTGTGACAAATGTGCATCGTTCGATACGACCATTTTATGGTCGTCATAATCGACATGCCGAATCAACAATTCGGATACGTAAACAAGCAAAACTGTCGCATCTGGAGTGATGAACAGCCACATGCCATACATGAATTACCGATGCATTCGGAAAAACGACAGTCTGGTGTGGTTTATGGGCTGGTGGCATCATCGGTCCATTTTTCTTCAAAGACGACCGTGGAAGAAACATTATCGAGCCATGATACGCGTTTTTTTTTTTTGGCCCCAATTGACTGAGTTGAACTTGGTTAACATGTGGTTTCATCAGGACGGTGCAACATGCCACACTGCTCGTAAAACAATGGATACGTTGAGGGATGAATTTGGTTAGTAGGAGTTCTTGTGGAGTTATGTCAAGTTGTTAGTCTGTGTGGACAAGCCGAACACTATAGAAGCCTTGCAGGATAACACAACACGCATTATTCGTGGAATACAGGCCGAAATGCTCGAAAAAGTGACGAAAAATTGGACCTTCCGAATAGACATTTTGAGACGGAGCCGCGGACAACATTTACATGAAATCAATGTTAATATATGATGCAAATTTGAGTGCTTTATTCGACTTTTAAAAAAACTACGATTAAAAAATCAACCTACACAAGGTGGCGCACCAATTGCGCTATAGTAAGTAATTCAAATAACTTTGTTTTTAATCAACGCATTTCATTTATTCTTTTTTTTTATTCAAAATTAAATTTTATTTTATATAACTAATTGCCCTCCATGCTCATTCATGCATGTGCGACACCTGACCAGAAAATTATTAATTGCGGGATCAATTATTGTTTCGATGGATCGCTTCAATTCAGTCAAATTCCTTTGTTTCGTTTTGTACACCTCCCCATGAAAGAAAGTCTGATGCGGTCAGGTCGGGTGATCCTGGGGCCATCGAACAGTAGATTTTCTCATTATACTCGTACATTTGTTTGGGAATTATCGTTGGAGCTTCGCCATTATTGGTCTGGCTATGTGTTCAGTTGCTCCATCTTGCTGGAACCCAGTGATGTTGAAACGGATACGTCTTCGGCGAAGTTTTGCCTAAAAAAAAATTACTTGAAGTTACTAATTTTTACCATTTAATGTGATATTAAATTCTACGTTATATTATGGAGTAGCTCTAAATTCCAATTAAAGTTATAATTCCGTATTTTAGGACGAAAAACGTACATAGTGAAAAATTCTAATAAGTGAAGTAGATCGTCATATTGTAAATCATATTTTTCTGGTATTAAGATACATAAACTTTTTTATAACATTAGTATTGTAAAGTTGTATAATGCATTTGTTATTTAATTATGGAGAAGATACGTTGTAATATTATAATTTAATCAAATCGGCCTTAAAGCTTAAAATTACAATTCTGAATAAATAAATTAAATTAAAACTTCTTCAACGTCATGACGTGCGCCACCCTGTATTTTAAGAAATTGTAATTAGGGTTGTAATCTATGTGCTCGAAAACAACGAGATTGTTTTTTTTTTTAATTATTAAATTAAATCAAACATTAAATCTAAATTGATCTCTCAATAGATCTTACGTTACTTCTTTATATTCTGTCAGTTATAGTTTTATCTTCCGATCGTAACCTATTCCTCTTCGCAAGAGCGCAATGAAAATATTTTGTTTTGCTTCTTTCTTTAGAATTTTCCCCGGAATCCATTTCACGTAGTTAGAAAATACGCTGCTATATAAAACGACTTCATTTTGATCAAACATGCGAGTTTGTGGTAGTATATTTTCCGGTTGAATTTGGTTGCAAATAGGCTTCGCCTTCTCCACAGGCTCCTGTTTGCCACTCCTTTCACAAACACATCCAGGAAAGTTCTAGATTTGTAGTTAAACAGGAGACTACCAAGAGTTTTTCCTGTAACTGCTGAAGGAGTATTTATATATTGCAGCAAAATGTTATTTAAATTGAAGTTCCATACCAAATCTTTTGTTCTATTATCAATCATTACTTTTTTAAGAGATTACTTAACGGTTTGGACTGCTCATTCAGCACTGCCATTAGGTTGTGGGTGGTACGAAGGCGACTTTAACATGTAAATTTCATTCGAAACACAACATTTAGTAAAATATCATGAGTTAAATGGTGGACCATTGTCTCTCACTGTAGCATTAGGCAATCTTAAAATCGCAAATATATTTCGCAACTTTTGATATACCTCTTTTGCATCAGTTTTCTTCGCATTTTCTTTTGCATCTTTTTTATTTTCAATCAAATGAAACCAACTAATAAAACCAATTTTGCAAAAATCTATGTGAATTCTCTGAAGTAAATGATTGGTTTGTTTCCATTTTGTTAAAATTCATTTTGGTAAGTTTTGAACAATTTGGTATACTTCACATCTGTGAACAAAATTGTCTATATCCTGGTCTACACCAGGCCACCATGCAGAACATTTCATTCTTTCATTCTGTTCTAACTCTCTGAGGCCAACTTCCCTTAGATACGTAGGCAAATATTTTAGTTAAAACGTCGTCTCTTTCCATCTCCTCCTTTACGCCCTTCACTTTCATTGGAAAATTACTTGAGCTAATGAAATTTATTCGTATTTTTTCTACTTCTGTTTGAAAATTTAAAATTAATTTCGACAAACCATTTGCATGTGGTATTATGCATACTATTATTAGTATTATTGCCTAACGCTGCAGACGATTCGTCGCCAAGGGCGAAATGTCTTTTTTTATCTCCAAAAATGGCATGTAATAATTGATGATCTAATTGTATAGTAAATAGATGACCATGTATGTATATGTATTTGTGAAATTTTTTTACCGCAGATATTACAACCAGAGTCTCTCTATGGAGTTAAGAATAATTCTTTTCAGCTTCCGAGAGTATACTTGGAACATAACATAAAATAACCGAACCTTTTGCTTCGTTGAAATGCATCGGAACCATCACTTCCACAATCGATTTTTGTCATTTAGTTTAAGCAACTCCAATAACATATTTTTCTAAAAATTGCATATAAATTAATTTAAAAAAAGCCAACTTCTTTTGAATATTCCAATGAGTTCTTTTCAAAATCTTCGTTGATGCCACTGTACAGTAGAACATGTTATTGAAGTGGGGACCATAAAAGCGCGCTGTTGGACTTACATAGAATTTGACTGAAACGATATCCCAAACATGAATATTTAAAAAGAATTTGTGATCTTTTGTGCCGAAATCTGTAGGCCCCTTTAAAAACTAATGGGGGCTTTGTGATCGCCAATCCAGAGAAATTTGGTATCAAGTAGAAAAAAAAGGCAGATATTAAAGAATAAAACCAGAAACTTTAGCTGTTTGGAAGCATTTACATTAAGTTTATATTGATGTAAAAGTAAAATTTATCAATGTTCATGTCTCACGATAGATAAAAACAAATCAAGCGTGAATAAATACAAACAGTGTAGTTTTCTGTTATAGTTCTTCATCTTGTCTACATCGTCATCACACAAAAATGGACTGAAAAATTAAATGCATTTGGCAGCAAACAAAACTTTTTGTCTGTGGATGTGGCAAAGGTCACTAATAGCGATAAAGGTCGGTAACATCAACCAAACAATTGATATGATTGGCATGAATCCCATGGAAGAATAACATTTTTACTGAAAACATAAACAAGCATTTCCAAGATCAGTTTTTATTCCTTCTGTGTAGAACGTACAAACTGCAAAATTAAGGAATGACGAAAAAAACCAAATATTTGCGTGAGATATAAACAGAAGTGAAATAACAAATTCGTGTAACAGATTTGTAAATACAATTAATAAAATAAGAAATTAATAAGTCAAAACCAAGTCTACAAAGATAATAATTTTTCATCGTTGCCTTTCATCTAGGCATTAGTTATAAGAGCTGAACTGAGGTGAACTGACTTACATACTCGTATACTTTTAACCAATATTATTTTGCGTTGGTGCACAGCATAAAAAATACGCTGTTTTTTCGAAGAACTACGATTGTTACGATATGGAGTTGTCAGAGCGTGGGAATCTTATCCGATTGATTTTTCGAAATTTTTTAATGCGAAAATTCAAGTAACTGCAGTTTACAAATTAGGTGTTACGGCTGAAATATTAAATTTCCATAAATCAACAAATTTGTGTGAGAAGTATCAGAAAGGACATGCCAATGTTCTCCGTTTTCATTCATCGAACTTAATGCCAAATTTGACTGAATTCAGTACAATTATTAGGTATGGAGATGTTAAGCTAAGAATATATGGGTAAAATCGAATACTTGCACGGAAACTACCAGAAGGGGTGTGGCAATGCTATCCGTTGTCATTCCTGAAACGTACTTCAGTAAACGCATAACGTGCGGCTCATTGGATTGAATTTGATATAACTATTAGAAAGATATGAAGCTAAGAGTGTACAAATTATATGTATTGGAAGTTCCAGAATTCGCATTGCTAATTGATTATGAGTGAGCAACTAAGTACTCGTCTTTTTTTCATAAAAATGCAGCTTTATTATGAAAACATGTTTACAAATGATTTTTTGAAAGTATTGCCCATTGATAGCTACTACTTTCTCCCACCTTACTGGCAAAGTTCGAATTCCGTCACGGTAAAACTGTTCATCTTTTGGGACTATTCACAAATCTAGCCATTTCTTGATGACGTCATATGAGTGGAACTGCTGGTCAGCCAGACCGTGTGCCATCGAACGGAACAAGTGATAATCGGACGGCGCATTATCTGGAGAATGTGGCGGATGGGGTAAGACTTCTCATTTCAGCGTTTCCAGGTAAGTTCTAACGGATTTGGCCACGTGAGGTCAAGCGTTGTCAGGTCGAAGAATCACTTTTTCGTGCCTTTCCGCGTATTGTTGCGTTTCTCGCGCAGAGCTCGGCCCAATCGCAGTATTTGCAGTCGATACCGATTCCCAATGATGTTTTCGTTTGGCTTCAACAGCTCGTAATAAATAACACCAATCTGGTCCCACCAAATACAGAGCATAACCCTCGCAGCGTGAATATTCGGCCGAGGCGACGAAGTAGAAGCATGACCGGGCAGCTCCCATAACTTTATTTTCTAGGGATTGCTATAATGAATCCATTTTTTATCATCCGTTACAGTATGATAAAGAAACCCCTTCCTTTTTTGTCGCTGAAGCAGTTGTTCACAGGCGAAAAACGACGCTCAAAGTCCCTCGGCTGCAACTCATAAGGAACGCAAGTTTCTTGCTTTTGCATCATTCCCAACGCATGCAATCGCTTGAAAATGGATTGGCGGGTAACTCCTAATATTGAAGCAAGCTCTGCCTGCGTTTGACACCGGATCTCCATCAAGCAATGCCATCAATTCAGCGTCTTCAAAGGTTTTTCGTTTTCTTTTGTGCGAACGGTCGTCAACATCAAAATCAACATCTTTAAAGCAACGGCATCAATCTCGACACGTTTTTCAACTTAAAGCAGCATCTCCGGTTGACGTTTTGAAGCTCTCGATGACTGGCGCCGCCTTCTTCGATGGAGGAAAATCTACACTTCCCACATATGATGATTATTTGGCACAAAAATCAAACATTTTCACACAACCAGATGAATATGACGTCAAAAGAAAATGACTATAGTGTCGAGACGGTATGATTACTAAATGCCTAAGCTTGGCTCATGACGCTTAAGTTATGGCAGAATCGACTTACAGCTGGCGTACCTAATAATTTTTCTTGAAACTTCCAGACAGCTGAAAGTTAACTTATTGAACAAAAACCTAGACTACTGTGGCATATAGATTATATATGTAGATTAAAATATTGAAGAATGATTGAATTTCAAAAATTCGGACAATTTGTGTGGGAGGTACCAGAAGGGATTTGACACTCAAAGTGCATCAAATTTGTCTAAATTTACTACAACCATGAAAGCAAATTTAATTTTAATATACGGGCCAAATGTGTGTTGACTGGAAGGCGCGAGATTAATTAGTCGATTTTATTTCAAATTCTGTCAGGAATTACTAACGAATGCGATGGACTGATATGCAGTCTGCGAAAGTGGAGTTGAAGGGGAAACATTTAATTTCCGAAATTTGGTCAATTTTTAGGAAAGGTTCCAGAAAGGGTGTGTTCACTTGTTCCATTTTTATCCGATATTGTAGAGAATTGTAAAATAATATAACAAAACAAAAAAAAAAGAAGAAATATAAGCTGCAACAGCCGACTGATTAGGAATTACAGGGAATAAATTGAACTGCGGAAAATTGGTCAATCTATGTGGGAGGTACCAGAAGGCGTGGGCTGATACAAATATTTTACAATATCCGCAATACCTGAGAACATATTTTGTTGCACCTTTAAGATGTTTCGCAAAGGTTTACGTCAGTTATCGTGTCCACTCAGGCGAACATCGTACATCGCAGAATCGGTTTAAAAACTGACGAAAAGTATTTCTTCAAAGAGTACTTGGTAATTTAAGTGCTTCTTTCTGGGTGTTACATTTTTTTTTTTGTATTTATTAAATTATGTACAAATATATATCAGATTAAAAAATGTCCCCTTAAGGCATGTTAAAGGCAAGCTGGCAAAAAACATGTACAAAGTAATTACAAATTTAATATTATTAAAAGTATAATTATGTATTAAAGAAGAGATAAAAAAAACGTAATATATAAAAAATTATGTCAAAACATACATGTTTTGAATCCGTAAAATACTCTTTAGGATTATTCCGCAATTACATAAGAAGCGTTTCAAGGTTCTGTAAAAGGAAACCTTTTAGTTGATTTTTGAAGTGTGATATTCTATTTATTCTTTTCATATTTGCAGGCAAATTGTTGTACTCTATACTACCCATGTATTCAATGCGTTGTTTAGAAGTTTCTAATCTGCATCTAGGTGTTCTTAGATTTTGTTGATGTCTTGTACACATAAACGACTGGTTCTGGGAAAAACTAATGGTACGATAGCCAAAATTGTTCAAACTCTTAAAAACATACAAGAGTAATTGATATTTATAAAGTCCATAAATAGGCAATATGGATTTACAGACATTAACATACAAAGATATAGTTGAATGAAAATTTGGTAAATTGTAAATTATTTTCAGTGCTTTATTCTGCATAGTTTGTAATGATTCCATAACATTTGTCCTTTTGTAACCATATATTAACGCCATGTAATTTAGGTGACTTTGAATAAGTGCTTGATAAATTAATAGTTTAGTTTCCACGTTCAATTTGAATTTCATTTTGTATAATATACCAATAGCCGGTGCTATTTTTGATTTAATTTCAGTTACATGTGAATCCCAAGAGAGATTACTTTGCAAAGTAATCCCTAAGTATTTAACTTCATGGGTTTCTGCAATTATATTACCATCAACTAAGATACTAAAATAATTGTTTAATACATTGGCACGTGGTCTAAACCGTATTAATTTAGTTTTATTTGGATTCAGAACAATTTTATTCAGTCTAGCATATTCAACTATTAGGGCAACATCCCGTTTCATGTCAATTTTCAAAGTCAAATCGTAACTATATGGATAAAATAAGCAAACGTCATCTGCAAACATATACATTTTACCAACAAAGTTCAAATTACAAATGTCATTCAAAAAAATTGAAAATAATAACGGCCCTAGACAGCTACCTTGTGGTACTCCACATTCAACATTTACCATTACACTTTTACAACGGTTTACTTGCACAAATTGTTTCCTATTTTGAAAGTAATCTTTAAGTAATTCCAATTCTTTCCCCACTATTCCATATAATTCTAATTTCTGCAGCATTATTTCATGATCAACTAAATCAAAAGCTTTCGTAAAATCAAGAAATATACCTGCAACGACAACTGAACCATTACCCAAACCACTACATATGAAGTTAACAACATTTACCACCGCTTCTTCAGTGCCACAACCTTTTTTGAAACCAAATTGGCATTTATAAAAGTAATTGTTCTCATCAAAATATGCTAAAAGTCTTGTATGAATAATCTTTTCAAAGATTTTGTCAATAATTGATAGCACGGCAACCGGATGAAAATCTTTTGCTTCAGAAGCATTCGATACTTTGGCATAGGAACAATCTTGCTAACTTTCAAACACTTAGGGAAACTTGACATATCAACCATTTTATTAAATATATTACATAGAATGGGTGCAATTAACTCTCTGCATTTTACCATTAGAAATGAAGGAATATTATCACAACCAGTTGACTTTTTTAGATTTAAATTGTTAATTATTACCTTAATGTCATCTACAGTTACTGATTGAATAACAAACGATTCGACGTTGCGGTTAAAGTTCGTAAATAATTCCATGTATCCCCTGGTTATATCAGTATCTGACTTCTTAATTCACTAACAGCATGAATGAAATACTGGCTCAAAAGATTTGCTTTAACCTCATCATCAAAAACCAAAGTTCCTGCTGAAGTTTTTAGGTTAAAATCTTTTTTTTGTACTTTCCCCAGTATATAATTTATAAACCTCCAACACTTGGTGTGATCCGTTCCTATTCTTTTTAAATTCCCGTAAAAATAATTACTCCGACAACATCTACAGGCAATCTTAATAACTCTACCTAATATCTTCAACAAATGATCGTACTTTTTACTCTTGAACTTTCGACGTTTAGTCAACAATTTCTGTTTAAATAAAATTATAGTTTGTAAGTTTTTATTTATCCAAGGTATTTTGCCGTATCAAATGATATTCCTCCGTGTAAAGGTGCAATGAATGGTTATGAAAGACCATAATATATGTTATATCCTGCATTACTACTCGGGCAGCCAAACGAAATAGCTTTAAGCTTAAACGGATTAATCTCTGCAGCCGAGGCAATAATTTATTTTATTCTCCAGTGCATCAGGAAAATCTCGATCACCATTAAAGTACAGCAAAATGTCATCAGCAAATAGGAACGCAGAACAAATTCCATTATCTAAATAATCCATTAGATCATTAACATAAAATAAGAAAATAAGCGGTCCTAAGACCGAGCCCTGCGGCACGCCCGAGTTTAGAGCCAAGACATTCGAATTTCTTCCATTCAAATTTACAAACTCAAATCTGTCACACAAATAAGACAAAATGAGTTTGCATGCCGAGATAGAAAAGTTGAACTCATATATGAGTTTCTCTTTCATCCTTCTGTGACATATGGAGTGAAAGCCTTAGACAAATCCAAAGAAACCAGAACACTATACATGTTACGATTCATGTCCTTCCTGATGGTATCGGTTAGAGGCAAAAGTAAAATTGTTGTATTATAACCCCGTTGAAAAGCGTACTGATTTTCAATAATTTCACTCCCAGATTGTGCCGTAATTTGATCTTTCAATAAGTGCTCAAAAACCTTAAATAGTACAGGGAGAATAGAAATAGGCCGCAAATCATCAGGCCCATTAACAGTAGCAGATTTCGGTATAGGAATAACACGGGAAAAACAGACGTTGTCAAAATAGAATTCATTAAATGAGTAACAATTTCACACATATAAGGAAAAATTAATTTTAAAAATTGTACCGGAATACCATCCACACAAACCGAATTAGACTTAATTTTATTCAAAGCTACAGCGACCTCGTCAGTACTTACACATCTAAAGGCTATTGAATCATCAACGTTATGAAATGATTCAAATTCAAAATTAGTTGTATTAGTTTGTGAATTACCAGCAAAAAACGAATTAACCTCATCGACGTTTCCATTATAAACTACATTCTTACTACAAACACAACCATAACATCTCAAAATCCGCCATAAATGATTACAATCAACATTATTAAAAAGTTTAGAAAAATAATTTATCTTCTCCTTACGGATAATAGATTTCACCCTATTGCGATATTTACAAAAAATGTTCCAGTTCTCACCAGTATGGTTCATTTGGAAAGCATTAAAGGCAAAATCTCTCAGAGATTTAGCGAACAAAATTCTATTATTATTCAACCAAGTATCACCACTTAGACGAATCTTTTTTCGAACTGCAGGTACAAACGTAAATAATTGTTAAATAAGTGAAGAAACTAAAAAGTATTTGTCATTAATGTCAGCTGCAGAAAATATGGCAGAAGAGTCAAAATCCATTAAGTACATTAGAAGAGTCAAAATCCAATCAGTTCTCCACAAATTCATCCAAAAACTCTACAACAACATCAAAAGAAGTGAAAACAAGAGCATGATGTGAAATGGAGGGACATATCGCTTGACTAGAGAAATGTGTCGTAGCAGAATCACTCACTAACATGAAGTCAATTAAGGAAGTAGTACCGCAGGTAATATCATAGTGCGTCGGTTTAGAATTATGTAGTACTGATAAATTTAACATAGTACAAACAGAACGAATTAGATAAGATCTCGATATATTAAACATGTTACAGTTAAAATCGCCAACAACTATAATATTTGCATAATTTAAGAAAAAGTTATAATGAAGTTCTTCGAAGGCTAAAACATTACCCACTGGAGGTAGGTAAACCACACCAAAAAGAATCTTCGCTTCACCAGAAAATAGTTCCAGAAACAATGACTCGCACTGCCCTAAAACTGAAGTGTGAAATACAATATTGTGTTTAAGCTTACTTGATATACATATATATGTATGTAAATGCCAACACCACCTCCTCTAGTGCCAACACGATCATTTCTATAAAATTTATATCCTGGGATATCAACTGCTCTATTAGAAATATTCGATTTCAGCCACGTCTCAGATATGCCAACAACATCGAGCAAAGAACCAACTAAAATGGATTTTAATTCATCAAAGTTATTGTTAGTTGCAAAAAGTCTTATGCTCTGACAATTGAGATGTGCGACATTTTGTTTATCTGTACATGAGTTCAAAGCAGAATTTATATAAGCATTGTTACTAATAACAGGACCAAGATTCAAGTCAAAAGACATCAAAGTTGAAAAAAGTAACTACAATGGGGAACCAAAAGAGGCCAAATAATTGTTGACAAAATGCACAATTCATAAAAAACGTTATAAATTCATTAATTACAGCTACAACATTATAAATTCATTAATTTACAAACTTAAAGAAGAAAACAAAATCAAGATAAATTAAGTTAAGTAATTCAATGAGTTAAAAAAATAAGTCTCGTAGAAGGTGAGATAATAATAATAATTTTAAACAATTAAGTAAAAACCCCTTCAAGTACATCAAGCATAGAGGCACATTCCGTAACGTCACGAATAACTAATCTGCCATCTGGAATCGTCAACTTAGCAGAGAGTCTATCGGAATTAATAACTTTACATTTTGTAACAATTCGTTGACGTAGAAGTTTTCTACATAAGGCATTTAGCTTGGCACCAACTGGAGAAAAGTGGTCATTGAGATATACCCTAGTAGTTAAATCCGGACCAATACTTTTAAAAACATCACATGCTCTCAACGAACGGTTTTTGAAGTACTCCTTCATAATAGCATCTCGGACATAAACATTATTAAATTTCACCAGCACAAGTTTTTGGTTATGCATGTAATGAACATGATTGATATCATGAGCAGCTACCTCCACTTTATAAAACTGACACAGAGCTTTTATTGCAGATAACAAATCATCCATCCCCATTGGAAAGCCGCTAATAACAATGTCTGCACGATTTAGCCTACGGTGCAAGGCATTATTCTCCGACTTCAAGGCTAAAATTTCAGAGGTTGTTGTTGAATCAATCCGGTTTATACGTTTGTTGCCTTCCATTATGTCAGTCTTCATTTCACTCAGGCAAGATTTCATTTCCGATTTAATTTCCCCCAAAGCAGTTCTAATGGCATCTCGCTCGGCATAACTGCTTATTATAAACGAATCAAATTTTCTATTCAGTTCGCGAAATCATCTGCCACACCGTTCTTGCCTCTGTTATTTGGGTTGGATTCACAACAAGTACAAATGAAAGCACTCGACTTAATAGTTCTCATTGCCAGCAAATCCTTATCCGATACATTAGCACAAGTGGAGTGCAGCCATTGGGAACATATTTTACAAAGAACTCAGCCGTGTGTTTTATTAATCGATTCATTACATGATCCACATTCAGTTGATTTCACATTCGGAATATTGATGATTACAATTTGAAGAGGGTACAAAAAAGAAGGTCAATCACCGTTGTAAATACAGCTACTAAAGTACCGCAGCACAAGCAATACGCCGACCGCATACAAGTTTTTAATTAAATAAAGTTCTCGATATATTTTGGATGAACTTCAATAAATCGGTGAGCCTTTCAAATTGCTTAATAGCTTTTGATAACAATTTTGCTTGTAAACAGTTGTTAGATAAAGAAAAAGACGATATAATGAACAGCTAAGGTATGTTCTCGTCTACTCAGGCATAGAGTTGCCAAAAATTTCGCCTACATTTGTGATTCTAATCAAGCACAACTTTGGCTGGGAAGTGCTAAATTAATTGTATTATTTATAACATGACAAATAACATAAAAATATATGAAAACAAAAAAATGAAAAAGTGATCTGTATTTTTTATTAAAAGAACTTGCTACAGCTCTAAACATTTTTGTTATGCAATGTAAAGTAATTTGCATAACGTTTTTTAAATTACGTTATTGTATAAATTATTATACTTAATATACCATCACCCGAAGAAATAAAGGTATAGATCATTTCATGATTCAACTAGTACAGAAATTTCATATGGGGAAAGCTAGAACTAAGTTCACAAGGGATTTAGTACTACTAAATCGCAAATATCCTTCTACGTATGTATTGAAAAATTGTATGACTACAACTGAATAAATTTGCGAAGGAGGCACCATAAATGGACAAAAGCATATTTAATTTGGCTGAATTCATTATAACTTCTTAAAAGACATAAAACTATGTTTACGTGGGTTAAATCGGTCATATTATAAACTAAAGAGGAAATGTTGAATTTAGAAAAATTGGTCAGTTTGTATGAAATTGCCAGAAAAGGGCTTGACGGGGCTGTCCATTTTTGCTTTTGGCTCTACTTTGCCAGACATTTAATATATACCAAATTTGAATGAATTCAGTACAACTAAATAAGAAATATAAATGTACGAATGTATGCGTTAAAACCATCATTTATATGGGATATTCTGAATTTAATATGAATTGAATTTGAATATAATAATATTGAAACTTATAAAAGTTTATATAATTTTGGAACCACTGGCATTACATAAGAAGCATTTGCACATTTTGTTTTAAGTAATATTTTACATTATTTTTAAATGTGGATGTATTTTATTCACTTCTTTTAGTTGGTGGTGGATTGTAATATTCGAAACTCTTATTATATTTAAAACTATTTAAATATTCTGTATGCTGTTTAGTGGTGGTCTCTAATCTGCACCTCACAACTTTCCAGTTATGACAATTTCTTGTGTGAAAATTAGTTTGATATTGCGTAAATGAAATCATTTCTTTTTTTTGTGCGTAAATGCAATTATTTGAGGATTTATTTCTCGGATAGACAAAACAGGAACGTTTATATAAAGTAAAGTATAAAAAAGAGCGGTAACGTTAGGTATGTTATGGGCAGATCAACTAAAAATGTTTTGAAGCGCCTTATTCTGCGAGCGTTGTAAACTTTTTAGAGCGACAGCATTTTCATGACCACATATGATCATCAAATAATTTAAATGACTTTGAACTAGTGAGTTGAGAACAAGTAATTTAGCTTTTCTATTCAAGCAGGATCCACTTTATTTTTTGCATTGGTAATATGAATTATCCTGATTAAGTTGCTTTGCAATGTCACATATAGGTACTTCACATCATAATTTTCCCTGGTTGACATACCATCGACAAAAATATTGCAATTCCACGCTGTAGTGATCTAAATCGGACAAGTTTTGTTGAGTTAAGTACTAACTCCATCATGTTTTTTAAAACTACATCATATTTATATGGGTTAAATAAACAGATGTAATCAGCAATTATATACAGACAGCTGGTCATTAAACTTTAAATTAATTAAATAATTTGTATACCTATAAATAAAAAACAGAAGTTGTTCTAAGGCACTACCTTGCGGCACACCAGATTTTACATGAACTACATCACTCTTAGCCTTACACATGTTACTTTCTGTCACATAGATAGCTTTTACAGGGTTCTTATACCTTGCTAATAATTCCATAACAGGAAAATCTAGAACCTGTCTGCAGCATCGTGAGAACCACTGGCCAAACCATGCCAAATGATGTTTACTACAATTACATAACTCCTTCAAGTCCACATCCCTTCCTTATTCCAAATTGGTATTTGTGCATGAATTCGTTTTGATTTAAGTAATCCAAAACTTCAGATGTATGAGATTTTCAAAAATTTTGTCTATTATAGAAAAATTTGCATTAGAGCGATATTCTTCCACAAACACATTTTTTGAAATTTTCGAAACAGGAATAATTTTACTAATTTTGAGACTACCGGGGAATTTAGCAATTGCAATTATTCTATTGCTGGAGTCAAATCTTTATTGCACTCACCTATAATTTTCGTTGTAATACCATCATATCCCCGCGCATTATTAGCACTAATAAGGCCATTTAATAAATTTCATTTATTTAATTTCGTTTATCTCATTTATTTAAATTTTATTTAATATTCATTTAATATCAAAAAATTGGTCAATTTGTATGGGAGATATAAGAATGAGTGCGAAAATGTTGTTCAGTCTCCCAGAATTAGATTTGCCAAGCGCATGCTGTATACCAAATTTAGGGTATGTTTTGTGCAAGTTTTAACAAGATATGAATATAAAAATATATGGGTGCAATCAGCCATTAGCGTAAGAGGACGTGGGTCGCAAACCCAAATATGTGTTGCAGTATTGCAAAAGCCCACATCCAAATAAAGCTATGATTGCGATGAAACTTATATTTTATTATAAGCTTGGATCTTATCATTATACACGAAACACAATGTCAATTAAATGACCGCTTCTGGATTGGTTGCAACAGTGGATCCTTTTGAGGTAGTTTTCGACTACTTTTCGGCACATTTCGAATCGTATCTCGGGGGTAACGGGAAGAAAGTTGGTTTTGAAATACTCCAACTTTGGAGATTATCCGTGTAAACACGGATTTTGACGTAGCCCCACAAAAAAAGTCTAACGGCGTCAAATCGTGATCTTGGTGGCCAATTGCCGTCGCCAAAACGTGAAATTTCGCTTTCTGGTAACTTCTCATGCAATAAAGCCAAAATTGGTCGTGTTGTGTGGCTTGTGACACCGTTCAATTCATGACTTTCAATTGCAGAGCAAACAAAATTGGTTATCCATAGCACTCTGAATTGAAATTCAGATTATTCGCTACACTTTCAAAGCGATTTTTTTTCACAAAAGCGATATTTTCGGCAGTGCGTGCATTGCGATGATGCTTTGGCTTGGCCATATCTGTAACGCTTCTAATTTTCTTCAAATTTCATTATAATCTTGCCAATTTCTTGCAGAGTAGATCCATTATGAAGGCCAAAATCACTTTGTAATGCACGAAAAGTGTCTTTGTTCAATTCACCACTTTTTTTTTAGTAAGTTTTAGCTATCTTTACGGGTTCTTCGATTGTTAAACGATCCACATTAGTAAATGGCAAACCCTTCACGAAATAAATAACACTTTAAATGACACGTGTTAAACAGCTGACAGACTTGCCAGACCGGTGGTTTTGAAACCACTAAATAGACAACCCCTTATATCGGCCGCATTAGATAATGACTGAGAGAAAATCTAAGAAGAGCGATATAAAATTCATGGTACGCCTACTTAAGACATGCTTCATATATGTATGTACATTAGAAGCAACACGATTTTATGCAGCATGGAAAACTTTCATGGTTTTCATTGAATGGTTAAGACTAAATTCATTTTTAAATTTGTAACGCTGTTTTATTACATTTTATTGTTGTAAATTATCTCCTCGTTTTCAAGGATGTGTTATGCTGAATACAGGTTTCAAGGCAGCATTGTACCTTACATTTCTCCCCGTTATTTATTACTTGTCTTATTTGCGAAAAGTTAAATTAAGTCACAAAAGTTAAGCCCCCTCGATTTTACTTGCATCTGGCAACTTTTAAATAAGTGAACATCTACTTATCTCTTATAGAATTAACATTCAATTTTGCACGATTTTTCTTTACCAATCGATGGCAAAAGTTTCACAGATACTTAAAATCTTCTTTTTATTAGCGTCTTTTGCAATTGGCTGGTGAATGCAAACACTTTGCTAAATTAACTTTTGCTTGCAAATGTGCAGACTACACTGAATTTAAATGATCACACATATTTAAAACTTTGCAAAGGGACAACACAGATGCCAACAAATTTTCTCTCCTTATTCTTAAGATAAGAATTGTTATGAAAACTAAACAGAGCTGGCTTACTTGCCGTGCAAAATTAAAATATGCAATAAGTGATAGGTGCTACTGATACCACCACCATGAGACTCACATATGAGTACACGCACGGCTTGAAATGAATGGAATCAATAGAAGTAACTGAAAAAAGTTAATAAAACCTTGAGGGCCAAAGAAAGTTTACAGGAATTTATGGGAAAAGTTGTTACTTTTTACTTGAGACGAATGAAGGCAGCAGTATTGTTCAAAGTTTCGTTTTGATACCCTTTTTTTGTAATTTAAATGCAAATTCTGTAGGAATATTTTATAGTATTGTTTCTTGTTAACTTCACAGACGAGTTAAACATAACTTAAACGCTATGTAGATTTTTTTGCATTTTGTCGTTTAATTAGCAACATTCTTAAAGATTTGGCAGGCAGTAGGAGCGATGTCATATTCTCCAAACAATCAAATGAGTGTAAGATAGATTTCCGCAAATTGTTTTATCGAAATGTCTGCAATTATATGGTGGTATAAAAATATTAAAACTCCAAAACTGTTCTCAACATATTATATAACACGAAGTTGCAAATAATACACATATATCAATACACAAGTCTTAGCAAGTTGGAGCAAAAGTTAATTAGTTTATTATTTCTGGAATTGGATATATTCATATATAGTCTACTTTCATTTTCAATAGAATAAAGTGCAATTGAATAAAAGTGATTCAGGTTATCACAGAATTAACCTACAATACTCTGCACCAAAAGCATACCCACGACTCATTCGCAGTTGACTGCAACTAATAGAATGTGCCGCTATCGATTTATGCTATTACTGTACCCAATATAGATAAACATATGTACAAATTCTAGAGTAGAATAGAAAGATAATCATAAAAAGCACAGAAACAGACTTTCCGGTCCATTAAAGCCGTTGGAAGTTTGCAAAGCTTGACCAAAATCAATCGATGTATCAGCAGGAATAACGACAAGCACATCCTTGTTCTTCAATATTTTCAACAGTTTTGCTCTGATCGCAAACTATTTAAATTCCAAAAATATTTACGCATATATCAATATTTGGGACGAGGTTTCTCTTTTTTTTAAACTGCCATCACATGCAGTTTTTTTCAAATGTTTATGAATAAGAATGAGGTATTTCCTTGAGACACTTGCGTAAGACTGCTGGTGTTTAATCATCCGTAACACATAAAATCACATATTTTCATAAAACAATGTACAGAAATGTCCACATATCAAACTTCAACTAAACAGTAATGATACAGAATTACAGAATGTAAATGCCAAATGACATCCTGTTCAAGTTAAACAACATTAGCTTGAGATGCTAAGAAATATTCTATGAATATTGGATTCATTTATTTACTTACATATTCATTGGATACTGTTTTTTTGCTGAAAGCAAGACTTGTGCTAAAGCATTAAATAATAGCAAGCCAACAAAAAAAAAACTGAAAGTCATTCAGAAAGAATTACATTTTCATCACTTCCAATAGCGCAATATATGCATATTTATCATTCCATAAGAATCGATTTTTATACCGCTTCCAAATTCGAATGAACTCGATAGTTCTTATTAAATTGAATTGCATGTAAATACAATCAATTTGTACGGACCCATTTGCCGCATAATCACATTCGATAGAAATAATTTCGGTGTGAAAACTCTGATCAAAAAGCAAAATGTCTTTGGTCAAATGAAAAATTGCAATAAAATGGCTGATTCATTGCTATAAGAACTCTCATGAAAATATAGAGAATAAAAACCATAAAAACCACTTCCTTCCTATGACAAGATGATTTTTATCCTTTATCTTTTTTCAAGTAATTTATATGTTAAAGCTAATTTCGAATTCAAAATCACATAAAAATAAAAATCATGCTTGCTATCGGCATCAGACTGTAAGTATCAGTATATGTTAATTCGATCTAAAGAATGAAAGTCATCGTGATATTTAAGGATTTTTATCCAAAAACTTAAAATCATGCATCCCGTTAATGTCTGCAAGTATCAGTATATGTTAATAAAGAATTTTCTTTTCTTTCTGATGGGAGGTACACTAAATTTCATACTCCATTTGTAACGAATGGAAATACTCATACAAGATTCATACGATTGCAACACGTCAAATACTGTGTTTATGCAGATAATCCCTAAACGTTGGAGCATTTGAAAACCAACATTCGTCAAGTTACCGCTGAGATACCACACCAAGTGTGCGAAAAGGTGGTCGAAAATCATCTCAAAAAGATCCACTGTTGCAACCAATCCGGAGAATGGTTCAAGCATTATTATGAAATAAAAGTTTCATCGGAATCATAGCTGTATTTGTGTTATTAAACTTTACTTTTGAAACCGAAAAATGGATAACCTGATGTAAGTAATAATTATGTGTAATTTAATTGCTTTTTTATAACAAGGCGATTTTGGAAAAAATGTAAGGAAGTCGTAATTAAATTTTCAATCCATGGTATGAACGGAATGTCAAAGTAAATAATGTCGTATCTGGGTACATATATGATTCATTCCATACATATTCATGTATGATTCACAATCTCCTGTTTGCATTGTGATTTATAAATGTAATCCTTACTATATTTGTGTTATCATCTCTTCGCTATAATTTGATTCCGTTTCCATTTTTCAAAAGAAAAATAATTGTATTTCCTTTAGGCCTTATTTCCTTGTAAATAATACGAACCGCTATGAGCAAACTATGAGAAATGGTGCCATTAATTGCGGAGATAATTAACAAATTGAATAACAACAAATTTATGCAGTTTTTTTTATGGATTTATTAGGTTGGCAGTGTGAACATTGTGTTGTTTCTGATACGTATATATTTGAAGTAGCACTTAAATTGTTGATTTGGTACGTTTGTGCTTGGCAATGGAGTTAGGGGAATGCATTGTAAAAACAACACTTGCTAGAATTACAATTCACATACGAAATTATATTTTGCTTTTTTAGCTTTATGTAGCCAAGATCGAGGTGCAAATGTTATGATGCTGATACTACCTTATAATATATTACATTTTCTACTTATTTCTAAGTGGTAGAACCTGTGGATGAAATCTATCCGGCAGAATGTTACAATGTGATTATATTGCTCTGCTCATAAATAAATTTGTATGAGAGCACAAGGAAGAATAGGAGGAGTAGAAAGGAATTCTGTCTAAATTCCAAACACAAATGAACGGTACTTAATTACCTAGATGAAGGAAAGGCAAGTTGAAACATAATTCTAAGTGCTCTTTCTACAATTAGTCACATGACGGTTTGACACTGCTTCAGAAGCTTGTCTGAGTAGACCTCTTCTGAGCCGTCCTTCAAGTGCGACGTATAAAGTTTTCGTTCTAGAGCATTTAGGTCCATCCGCACAATATGACCCTAACAATGTAATTGCTGTATTTTGGCACGATTAGCTACGTCAGTGTGGGTATACAACTTATGCAAGTCGTGATTGGTGTGGCGCCTATACCTATTCCGCCTATTCTCTCGAAGACTCCTGAAAGAGGGCCATAGTATTGTAGTATTTGTTTGCAGCCAGACAGATATCGTAGATGAAATTATTAAAATCACTTCAAAATTATAAGGATTTGTCTACGCTTATGCATCATTCCAAATGGTTTAGCTCTTTGTTCAAGAAATAAATAGCTTGGTGTTTTCCTCGTTTATGGTCAGAGCTACTTTTGATGACCCACTCTCAACTGTTTTGATTAATGCAATAAAACTTTACAGTTTCGGCCAATGATATCTATATCATCAGCGTATGAAAATGGAATATATTTTATTCGAAATGGTATCAGATGCATTAATTGCAGGTTTCTTCAGCATCAAAGGCGTTTTGGAGAGGCAGCATGCTAGGCTGCCATCCTGTCTAAAGCTTTGACTGTTGCAAAATGGTTATCTCTGTGGTATGATATTATAATAGAAGACGTTTCATAACACAATTTTGCCATTCATGCTAGATGGAATAGGCGATTGGTAAAAGACCAGTGACATGATAGTTGACGATATTAGTACACTTAGACGAACAAATTGCAGACATCGCAAAGGGATGCGTTGAGTTGCGTTGTACTAAGCATCACAAACATGCTCATTAGCGCCCATAGACCTGTAGACATATTTCGCTTTGAAATGCAGGAAATTTTCCGATCGAATTGTAAATTGTATTTAAATGTGGAATGCATCAAGTTGTTGGCACAAACAGCGTTTAACGACGGCCAGTGTTTCACAGAGCTAAACTTTGGAGGCGATTCTTTATTAGTTAGAGCTTCCTTCAGTTATAGTAACTAAACCCTCGCATGCTAAACTTTTTAGAGTATTAACACAGAGAACTCATATGCCACTTGGGTGAAATGAAATGAAATTAAATTAAATAATGAAATGACATGAAAAGAAATGAAATGAAATGAAATGTTTCTGTCTTTTTCCTCCTGTTTATTTCCCAAATATTGGAACTTCGTAAAATCGGTCTGTTTTATCGTTTTTATCATTTTGATCTCCTTAATTTCATGGTTTACAGCCGAAATGCATAAATTTATACAAATGCTTTCCCAATTATTGGCTTCGCTGATACGTGATTGGAAACGCCTAATTTCATAGCTTTAGCTTCAGCTATTTTTTTCTGGATAATGGTATGCCATTTGTGCCTTTTCTGCTCCGTTATTCTTTAATAATTATAATTTTCAGAAATCTCTTTGTATTACAAGATCTCGTCATATTGAAAACTTACTGACAAAATTTCATAATCACAGTATTGACCGTTTGGTAGGGGCGGTAATTAGTGAGACATTTTATTTGTATTCGACATTTTAATCCTAGTTGAGGATATTTGTTCAATCCTCATTGAGATTCGAATGCTTGTATCAGAAACGTTGTTGTAGTAAGCTACAGCAGTCTTGAGGGTATTCTGCTTTGTCATATCTAACTTTTTTTGGACTTGGTTGGGTTTGTTTTTCGCCCATCTGCGTACCAAGCGTATTTTAGTCGCAATCAAGTGTTGAATAGATTCCTACGGATCACGTATTTAATTCTGCTTCCCGTATTATGATTAGAAAATAGCCAATTTGCTTTGTGGACAGCTTTGTGTTGGAATCTGGTCGCAACCATCAGTAGAAACTAATATTAACGTTACTTTGGTGTCGTGTAGAATAGAAAACCACATCAAAAATATTCTTTGTAAACACAGGCAATCTCATAGAAAATATTAAGTCATTTTTCTTTTTTGCTTTATACGGATTGCAAAATAAATGTTATTCTTTACTGGACACCAGTACATTTTTCCCCAAAATAACATCAGAATGCATACAAGAAATAAATGGGAAATCGTTAAAAATTCGTTTATAGTTGCGGAATCTGGAATGAGAAACAGTAAAAAATAAAATTTGTTGTTTCATGGCAAAAGAAAAGAACTTGGAATTAAATGTTAAATATACAGGGTTCTTCATTTTTCGTTTTCAAGTAAAATTACATAAAACACACATAAAGCTATGATTTCGATGAAACTTTTATTGCATTATAATGCTTAAGCCATGGCATTATGTACGAAATCCAATGTCATTTAAATAACCATCTCTGGATTGTTTGAAGCAGTGGATTTTCCATTGTCATTTTCAATAATGCGCACCAAAAAGTCACTTTTTCCGTATACTTTTTCCTTCCCACAATCACTTGTGGGTTCTTCGAGCCCCTTATGCGGCAATTTTGCTTGTTGAAGTAAACACCGAGTGAGAAAAGAGCTTCATCGCTAGAAAGAATTTTGTTCGATTGAAAGTCCGCGTTTGAATCACCATTTTTGTGGTTGTTAAAAGATATATAAAAGGTGTCCCAACAAGAACGCAAGATTTAAATGCCTGTTGCAGCAATTGAATTGTTTTTCTGACTGTATGCCATGTGGCGCCGACTTGTTGTAACCACATGCCCTCCACATTCATTTCTTCAATTCTAGGCACGAAAAAACTGGTTATCATTTCACGATACATTTCATTTCCAATCATTCCTCCAGTCCAAAATCCACACCACACAGTGGCACGTTGAGGATGCATTTGCTTCTCATGAATCACTCGAGGATTTTCCTCACCCCAAATGCGACAATTCTGCCTTTTGACGAAGCCATCAAGATAGAAATGGGCCTCGTCACTGAAGATGATTTTATCGGCAAAATCAGCATTTTCATGTTGTCTCTCCAATACCCAATTAACGAACTCCCTTCGCTGTCCAGCTGGCTTCAGTTCCTGAGTCAATTGAACTTTGTATACATGAAGATGCAAATCCTTCGTCAAAATTCGCTGCATAGTGGATTTGGAGACGGCAATTTGCTGAGCTCGGTGTCGAATTGAGATGGATGGAGCTTGAGCGACATCATCACGTACAGCTGCGACATTTTCGGTCGATCGACCTGATCGAAGGCGCGTTGTTGTCTTTACATCACTAACAGACCCAGTTTTGGCAAATTTATCCATTAATCTCTTTACAGTTGACTCTTTTGGAGCATTATTGTGACCCCAAATTGATCGCAATTTGCGAACTGTAGCCGCAAAACTTTCACCATTTTGGTAAAACCATTTCACAATGAGAATACGTTGTTCATTCGTGTAGCGCTCCATTTTTACTAACCTTGCACCTTCTACTAGCAAACAATAAAAATTGTTCAAATGTCAAACACCCTTTATATATTAATTCAGAGCTGACATTTTTGGTCAGCTGCGCATCAATATCTAACTAACAACTAACGAGTCACAACTTCCTACTTACCAGATGAGAGGATGATTTAAGGATACCTGTGCATTTTTGTAATATACGGTAGTTGCTGCCTGCATAAATTGTAGTATTGAATTTGTGTTGGGTATGCTTTCATATAATATAAAAGTTTAATATAATATATAAGTTCTGCAAAATATGTTATAAATTTATATATATAAAAGTGAATGTTTGTATGTTTGTGTGCTTGGTTATTAGTGCACTTGTTCTGTTTAATGGACCGATTGCTATGAAACTTTCACAGTAGACTGGGAAGGAACCATAGGTTACATTAGATTGGAGAAAGGGCGTAGCACCGCCCATAAAAACATGTCAAAAACATATCTAATGATCTATTACAGGTATACAGAAGAGATTTATTTCGTATGTTACTGGCATAAAAACAAATATATTGGAGTTAAAATTTGGCGTGCCCGGCCTGTCTTAAACACTCGCTTATGGTTGCCAAAATAATCGACTTATTGTTATGCAAATTTAACAGCGTGTTAGCAGCAGTCACAATATTAGTATACGCCCTATTGGGTAAAGAATAAGTAAAGAGGCATGGCAACGCCCAAACAACTTGGCATTTTCGACGGCTATATCTCATTAACTATTACACATATAAAGATGAGATTTCCCACATATACCTCTGATTGTGAAAGGAATGTATGTCCTAGAAAAATTGGGCGATGCCACTCCTGTTTTTTAAAATCCATCATAGCGACAAAAGTTTGGAACGTTCGTTGAAAGTATACGTTTATCTTTCAGTTTAAGTTAAATTGAGTATTAAATTAAGTTATGACTGGAAAAGAGGACGAGGTTCCGCCTACCCAATACAACATTTTGAATGGTTGTATTTTATGAAATATTGGGGATTTAAATACAAGATTTGGTGCATTTATGTTACAAAATGGAAAATGCATTAGTACAAAAATGGGCAGAACGTTAACAGAAGCATTACTAACGTGTTATTCACATCAAATACGAATCCTGAAGATAGTGTGAGTGAAGATATCATCCGCAGAGTACCAATCGATGTTATTAATAAAACTCTCACAATATTCGAGAACAGATGTGTATTAATTAACAATAAGTTACTTTGCCAACTTGGAGTATTAGCACCTGTTCAAAACAGTAGTACTAATATATTTGACAGGGACATTAAGCTAGAAAAAAATTATGACGTGAACCAATAACCTAGGTTTATTAAAACTCAAGAGAGCCTATTAGTTGCCGACTAACGTCGTGTCTACGGTTGAATAAATGGAGATCCCCTTCCGGTTCATGAACTTAAAACGGAAGAAGGTTATGTAAAGAAACTGAAGCTGAATGTGGTTGAAACAAGAATTATCAAGAATTATCACAGATCCGCTCCGTTGATTCCGTTGATTAATTCCATGATAACGATCGAATTTGAGCGTTTGCAGTTCCCAGAGCGTCTTGCTTCCACAAAGCCAGTAAGTAAAGCGTAGGGTAGGGTCGTTAAGTGTTGCAGGACTAAATAATGAAATCCACGTTTCTCCCATGGTCAACTATACGCAGCTTGATCCAGTGTGGGAACTCCAAAAAATTTATCCATTTACGCTCCCAATAAGAAAACCAAAATTATTTTTTATTAGAAACTTCTCAAATAAAGCAAAATGAAGAAAACTTAAATTGCCTCTTTTTCTTTAAATAAATATAATATAATTGGGAAATGTAGAGCTAATTTGTTAAATTTTTTTGATAAATTTAACTTAATGGAGGGAACGAATCAAACGTTTTTTTAAACTTAAATAAGCTGTACAGCAATAGAAAATGTCATATCATCGCACCATAATGGCGGCATTGCAACACACACCGGGTCAGCTAGTATGTTATAAATATAAATATGGGATTTACATATGACAGGGTTTGGATGTATACTATTATTAATTTGGCTAATTAAAAACACACCAGTAGATAAAATGCATGATTTATGATCTCATGTTCATAATTCCAAGGAGGTAACATACTCGTATGTACAAAAGGGCAACTACTTACACCGTCAGCGTTAGAATTTCCAAGTTTTGTTAGCTGCCAGTTATCATTTGCACCGGAAAGTCCGACATTTTCTACCATTTTACTCTATGTATGGTTAATATTAATTGGTTTCTTCAAATTCAGATTTGTCATACTCTTAGATGACTTTAAAACGAATATATTAATATGTTGAGTAAATTTATTTGCCCTCGTCTTAGGCTCCCGGATTTTCAGGGTCCACCGGTGGCGCACTAGGTTTATTCATGTTATTTCTCTTATGTTATCAATTTTTTGACAATCGCAAGCTCCTCTAATACGGGTATGTTATATTTTCAACATAAAACGTACAAAACAAAACAGTGTACCAAACATCGGATACTTTAGCTGTCATCTTCTTTCTGCGGTTATCTGCCATTTAAGCTTGTGATAAAAATCCTAGCCCATGAATTTTATTTTTACTTTAAGAAATATATTGTCTTGTTTCTGCGTATGACTGATATAAATTTGCTTTCATTGTTTTACATTCGTCATAAATTCCGGTGCCCAATTTTCACAGAATCATGACTATTATAAACCTTTCAGTTTTACTCCACACGTGGTAAATATTAGTTTGTTTCCTTCAAGATTACATTAATCATACGTGTAGAAGACTTTAAATTGAAAATATGAATATGATTACATTAATCTTATCTCGGCTTAATCCCCGGACACTGGCAAAGGTCATATAGATTTTCCATATTGAATTGGCATATTTGTTACACCGGCGTCATTCCTATGACTTTCAGCTCAAGTATATCAAAAGTGTTCAAACATATTCGATATATTTGTTTTTTGTTAAAAAAAATCACAAATCTGAACGGGGAACCAATTACCAAACCATTTAGAGACTTTTCTTTTTCTATGATTGTCCACAATTTATTTGTAAGTTTAGTTTTTTCTTCTGTTTATAAACAATTTTCTTTCACGATGAACATTTATCATTAACTCAGGTGATCGACCTTCGAGGAATGGTGAGTACTACGAGCATTATAGGACGAATTTTATTTTTACTCCATGCATGATAACAATAATTTGATTTTCTTCAAAAAATAACCTTTATTATACGCTCTGACAAAAGGTACACCAAAATAAAAAAAAATGGAAATTTATTTTAAAAATTATTATTAGCTTAATGAAATTGATTCTTGTGACCACATATGATGGATATTAATTTCCTTGTCTTGATCCATATTCATCATAAATCAGGTGCCCTGTATTCAGAAAATTATGACTCTGAACATTTTAGGAGAAATATGAATTTTGTTTCACGTATAACTAATATTAATTTGGATGCTCCAAAATTACATTTACCATGCATTTAGAAGAACTTTTGAAGAGAAAATATAATTATGCTGTATGCAGTGCACAACATATAACATTCTTAAGCCGCTTTCTCTTCCTGTGATTGTTTCCCATTTGAGTTTGTGATGAAAACTTTATCCTGCGTATGCATGATATTAATTTGATTTTGCTGATGTATACTTATCATAGTCTGAGGTAACCAGTAGTTCAAAGAATGGTGATTATTATGAGCCCTCTTAGGAGATATTTGAATGTGACTACACTTATGATTAACATTAATTTGGCTTCTACAAATTTACATTTATCATACGTTTAGATGATTTTAAAACAAAGTTATTATGATGTTGACTAAATTTATCATAGGAATCTTCGTGTAGAATTAAAGTGTTTATTTTATCAATATTTTAATATGACGATTTTGACAATTTTGTCATCCAAATATACGATTATAATAATTTTTTATTATTATTATTAGCAGGACAGCACACAAAATATCACATAATTTCTCTTACCGCGTTTTCTACAATTGGAATTTGTCATGAAACTCCTAGTCTGCAAATTTTATTTTTGATTTAAGAAATGTGTTTTATTGCTGGTGCGTATGAATGTTATTAATTTATTTTATTTCGTTGACGTGCATTTCTTATTTCGAAGGATATTATAAATCTCTTCGGAGGAATTGGAATTTTGAATCGCGCATATTTAATATTAAGGTGACTTCTTCAGAATTAAATTTATGTTACGTTCAGATAACTTTAGAGTGAAAATATTAATATACGATGTTCTATTTAGATGCTGTGCATCAAAAATAAATTTCCTCGGTTGTTTTCCTCTTTATGTCATTGCATGCAGCCTAAGTTTATGGTGAAAGTGTAAGCTTGCGAATTTATTTTTGGCTTTATGAAAAATGGGTTTTTCTTTCTTCGTACAAATTTTCATCCCGTAGACGTACATTTGGGCGCACGACTGGTTTTGGCAGGATACTTGTTGTTATGGATGTGTTAGGATAAATTTAAATTTTACTACACCTTTGATTAAAATTATTTTGATGTCAAGACTATATTTACCAAAAGTTTAGATGTTTTTAAAAGTAAAATATTAATATGTTGTTTATATTATTCTACTACGAGTGTTGCTCACATCCACTATTGTGATTGCCAAAATTTATGAATTAATGTCCGAGCCGCACCTTGTTTGTCAGATTTAACACTATTTTTTATTTTAGACTATTTTCTATTTCCAAACTGGAGTGGAGTTTGCGGTCGATGGCTATTTTAAGGAGTTTGACAGTTCAATGTTGAATAGTGCTAAAAGGAAGTAGTGTTAAAAAATGAAGAAAATTGTTTATAACTTTTTATGTCTTCTTTGTTTGGACGACTAGTTTCATTACTGCTCTCATAATCATTCAACAAGCGGAAATTTGATAGAGAAATTTATTTCTACTGTATGCGGAAGGAAAATTACAAATTTACCTAATCCTATACGAAATAAAACAAAAATCACAATACCTTTCTCAGACAAACTAATTTAACCCATCAGGCTGCAACATCCAGCTGCAAAAAACGGCTTCTCTGCCGATAGCGCAATTTTACAGCTTAAAGAAAAATTCCCCTAAAATCTCTGTGCCTCTCAGGCGTCTAGGCGTCCTAAAATCTCAGGCGTCTTTGCGAGCATCTTTTACGTCCTGAATGTGATTTACTGCTACCATATTATCATACGCTTAAGTGTACATCCTCTCCAGAAGGATGAGTATTGGCAATGTTTGATTGACAGTAACGTCTTAACCGCTGCTTGAATACAATCGTGGTTAAGGTACAGATTATGGGATTTAATATTGAGTTCATCTGCAAGGCCATGCCAGCAAGCAGAGCGTACAAGGGAGGTGATATTAAGATGCCTGCGAGTACAACAACGTTATGGACGTTTGCACAAAATCCATTAGTGTCAAGGGGAGGGAAAAAGTGTGTACGTTCCAGTAAATAAAATTAAATAATGGCCGCCATTTGATAAAGCCGCTAATTTAGCAACGATTATAGGCTGCCAACACTCACATTCTGTTGTAATTGTGATGGCAAATGTGGTGAATTAAAAAGACATTTCACAGCTTACAACAGAAATATTTGACGGCAAATTAAATTTGTTAATATCTCTCTACTTGTTTTGTAGCAACCTTTCCCACACTTTCACTGCCCCTCAAAGTGCTGCTTATGATACTGGAATCCCATATGCCCTACAGCATTCTCGACCATGGGATTAAGAAGAATATTAACGAAAATGTGTTGATATAAATAAACAACAAGACCGAAAATTCGCAATAGTAAAAGGAAACTGAAATGATAAAAAATTAACCAGTATAGGACAGAGCGGAGCGGAGCGGTGACAATGAAAATGTTACAATCTTACCTTGCTTTAGTCAAGGACGTTTTGGATATTGTCGCAGCTATATTAAAAAGAAATTTACTTTTTCCCCAAATTTCTTTAACTATAAAATGCACAAAAGCATTAACTTCAGCTTAGCATCATCCATTGTATTGTTGTGATTCATAGACAACGTCATCACCATCCCGTGCAGTCATAGCTTATCCTTAAACCGGACTGTGGTGCTGGTATGTGATACGGCTGTTACAGACTTAAGTTTGCGTGCTTGTGTGTCTTTTGGTATACATATACATGTAACATGTTATGAGTGAGACCGGAAAGTTATTTTTGTCATTGAGTATGTGCGGCTTCTAGTGCACAATACGAGTATATAAATATGTCAAACCAAAAGTTGTTGTAGCTGTAGTGCTGCTGTCCTGAATGGTGTTGTTTTACGTCATTAGTTTCTATCTACTTGTAATTGGTGCTTCCGTTTGCTCTGCTATGTGTACGTGAGGATTGAGTATGTCTCCTTTTTGTTTGTTTAATACGTTGGAAGTTCTTGCTGTTGTAAAATTAAATTCTTATGAGACAATACAAGAATAAATGAGAATTGAAGGCAAAAGGATTCTTGTCTTTGACAAAATCTTTTAAAATTCGTTTAAAAACGACAGAAATGATGTTTTTAAATTTTCAACTTATCATTGAAATGCTCGATGTGCCAATGTTTACGTGGCACAATTATCGTATGTAATAAAGAAAATGCTTTTTTTTTAAACTATGGAGATTTCTTTCCGAAATTTTAACATGTGACGCATGTGCGACATCGTTATTCATAACTGACTGGAGGGTTGCAGCGGAAATTACCTCAACTATCGTTCAAATGCAATGCTCTAAAACATCAAAAATTATTGGGTTTATTTTGTAAACTTCCTCTTTGTAAAAACTCCCGCAGCATTCATTATGTTCCCTGCACATGAATTGATTCTACACGTGGATATTATGCAGATATTCAATCTTGATATTTCTATAGAAAATCAATTCAGTTGATTTTCTCCTTCCAATATATTTATTACATACTAGCCGAGCCGGCGTCACTAAATTGGGATGAAAACATCTCCTATAATTGTGCAAAGTTACTCATTTAGTGGTTTCAAAACCACTGGTCTGGCTAGGCTGTCAGCTGTTAAATATCAGACATCTGAAGTGTTGTTTATTTAGTGAAAGGTTTGCCATTTACGAATATGGATCATTTAACAACCGAAGAATGCGTAAAAATAGTTACAACTTAGTACAAATGTGATGAATCAAACGTGGGCGCTTTTCGTGCATTACAGGCTAATAATGACCGTCAAGATTATAAAGAAATTTGAAGCGACTGGAAGCGTTACCGATGTGGTCAGTCCTGTGCATCATCGCAATATACGTATTGCCACGAATATCTGCTAGTGAAAGTGTGACGGATAATCCGAGTTTCAATTCAGAGCCTATGGCCGTATGATAATCGACTATTTTTGTCCTACGGCTGAAGGTTATGAACTGGACAATATGTGGTTTCAACAAGACGGTGCCACGAACCACACAACACAACCAATTTTGGCTTTATTGCATGAGAAGTTTCCAAAAAGCGACATTTCACGCACATTGGCCACCAAGACCATGCGATTTGATGCCGTTTGACTTTTTTTTTGTCACAGATCGTGTTTACGCGCATAATTTCTAAACGTTGGACCATTCGAAATATGCGAAAATGTGGCTCCAAACTATTTTGGTTTAGGTCGTCATTTAAATGACATTATATTACCTAAAGGTCCAGATATTATAATGAAATTTTGTTTTATTTAACTTTACTCTTGAAACCGAAAAATGAATATCCCGGTGTATTAATTTTATATTATCATTAACGTAAGCTTTTGCTCACTCTTTTTTCAATATAGTCCTGTTCGGTCAATAATGTAGTACTATTAAAATTTTATGTAAGTCAATCTTAGAGCTTATGTCTTATTTGCCAATAGTGAATGGAAATAATTTAATATATTTATCTCTAACAGTTTATGAGATATGGTCGCTTAAATCTGTATGTACGACAATTTAAATTCCTTTTCCTAATCTTAATTTAATAATTATTGTTATTTCGTGATAAGTTCGTTATTCATAGCAACATATTGCTTTGGTATAGTATCCCGCATTTTACCGACATTTTTCATTCCATCCCAGTACATACACCTCCTACAGTCCATGAGATACGTCTGTTACAGATGCTAAAGCATATAGACTGTGTCACTCCATTTCACCTGATAAAGCATGTGAAAATTTCTTGATGGATGTTAAATTTTTATGGCGACATGTGAGTTATTTTGCCTGGTAGAAAATTTTTTTTTAAAGGGGACATATTTCTTTCTATGTCAGTGGTAAACATATCAAATCATACCTTTGTACCTCTCTCCACAATAAGAGATGTGTGGGCGATGCACCACACTTCTTTTTTCCAATCTAAACCTAATACAGCGTATGAGAATTTTGTGATTGAGCCTGGTTGTTGAAAAATAGCAAAAATATATAATATATTGGATTACCAAGAACATAATTTTCTATTTTTCTTTACTCGAATTAAATTTTATTTTTTTTCTTAAGAAATTAGTTTTAATCTACCATGTAAGTGTTATTTTGTTCAATAACATTCTGTCATTCTAATCTCGGCAAATACACTAGAACAAGTAGTTTTCTAAGTATTCATCTGTATTGTAAACATTTTGAAGAATTTAGAATAAATGGAAATCCGAAGGCGCCAAATTTGGATCCAAATGTGGATGTGGCGTCACCTCCCTTCCAAGCACCAATATTGTAAATATCGTGAGGCACTGCTATGCCATGGTGAGAATCACGTCTTTACGATCTACCAATTCAGATCTTTTTTTATAGCTTCATCAATTGTTCACAATTTATAGTTTGCTCCCTTGTAAAGGAATCATTCTTCGTCCTTAGTGACACAGCGCGTCAAGTGCTGATCAGCTTTATCAAGTGGACTTCCTTTAGCTCATGCAGGATCCAGATATCAAGTTTTTAACTAGACCAAGCCGTTCCATGTAGATTTCAACTTTAGTGTCCAACATTTTTAGGTTCTTTTCAATTTATCGAACAGGAAGCTGTCGATCCGACTCAATAAAGGCTTTGATCTCACACTTATGAACCTCATTTAGCCGACGGTATAACGCGAATAAATTTTGATATATGCGTTCTGTCAAAGCATCCTAACTATACGTGCCACAAATATATACAATGTGTGTATGTTTTGCTTTGTCCTGATTAAAAAAAAAAAAAAAATAAAATAAAATAAGTCGGAAATACTTATTTTATGTTTCCATATTCACAAGCTGGTTTAAAAGTAACACTGAAAGTGTGACGACATATCACAAATTGATAGTTGAAATGTCAGCTGTGTAGTGGACTATCAAATAATTTAATTAACTGAGCTTAAGCAGAAAGCCAAAATTACTTTATTGTCAATCCAACATAATATATTGCAAGAAGTCGCTTCCGACACTTCATTACAAAATCCTGTAAATTTCGGACTGCAAGGACTGGACTGGGCTGGACTTTGGAATAACATGCAGTTTTAGAGATTTTTCAACAACTGTACCATCAGTTTTCGTTTTGTTTCATGAATATTTCTGACGACACGAAATAATTATCTATAGAATGATATGTAGAACATATTTCTCATATTTGTAGGTCGAACGGAATGATGAATGGTTCGGTAGGTGAATAAAACTGTAAAAATACGTTGATATAATTGCCAAAGTAATTTGCGGACGGTGAATTTCATAACTCTTCATACTTCATTTCTTTAAGGCAAAATTGTCTTTAAGTAGAATTTATGCTAAGAATAAATCAGTTAAAAGTCTACATTGGCTCAAGACCATAACTGATTAATTCATTCGTGTGCATATTAACCATGTGTGAACTTGTATGGTGGGAATGGTGTTGCGACAGATATTCTTCCAAAGGATTAAATTGAGGGTAAAAATCAAATGCAATTAGTAGGTGGTATTGCCTGTGCTGCTATATACTGGATATTTACCTTTTTTCGGGATTTCAATATTTTTTCTTTAGGTGCTCTCCGGGATGAGACACACAACTTTATTTAATTGAGGTTGGATATAATAGGCGTTGTAAGCCAGAGTTGTGAAGTAATTCTCACTGCTAGAATGTTAGAGGAAGCTTCTGGCAAGAGATATTACAAGACAGTGACAAGAGATATTTCACATAAGAGAGTGACAAGAGATATTACAAGTCGACGGGTGTGAAATAATGACTTCAGTTAAACTCTGACTTCTTTAGTTCGGGCTTAAACTATGTGCATAACTGGAACAACACTGAAATTGAGGTCAGACAAAATTTTGTGCTAGTTTAAAAACGTGAGGGGTGCAAGAAATGTCATCTCATTTTTGTAAAAGAACCAGTATTACAACTTTCTGAAGTCATCATTAAATTTTGACAAATCGGTCAATTTGTATGCGAGGTGCCAAAAGAGCAAAGTCAATGTCCTCATTCATTATTATCAAACGCATTATTTGTGCCTAACTTTACTTAATTTAATGCAACTGTTTGAAAGATATGAAGCTAGGAATATCTAGATTAAATCGGTCATCTGGGTGGGAGAAGTAACCAGGCACCATAAATCAAAATGATGAGCAAACATTCCCGTTGAGATAGTTTAGTTGTTAGGAGTTATAGGGAGAAATTGATTTTTGGAAAACTTATCAATTCATTCTCATTCCCAGATTAAACTAAATTTAATGGAATTTGTTAAGTTAAGCTAAGTAACCTATATAACCTACGTGGAGGAACCGAAAAGAACATGGTGTATCAGACGTTTTCTTTTTCAAATTTGACCAAGCATTAAAATTCATTTGAAGGAAAACAACTTATGTTACTGCAGTTTTCGAATGAGCAGTTTAACGAAAAAAAGTTCAATTTCGGAAAAAAGACACATTTTTACCGGGGGTACTAGAAGGAGTGGATTGATATAGCCTATTTACAACTCTGACTATGCATAATATTAGGCTATGCAAAGTTTTAAAAAGTTTTGTAAAGATTTAAGACAGTTATCGCATCTACCAGTTCGCCAGCTAGACAGACCGTTGTCTTTCCATCGATGTGATACTTTGTGAAACACATTTCATCAAAAGATGCTTCGAACTTTTCATGGTTTATTCTGGGTGTTAGATATTTTTCCGTATCAGATGACACATAGGTTTATTCCTTTCACTGAAGTTTTAAATATGTGTCAACAATTTTCTCCAATTCCTGCCTTAATAATTTGTCATTGTGGTCAGTGTGTGAAAACATTTTTGTTTAGAATTGAAATCGTGCAAAATTACGTCTTTTCATAATTTTACAGTTCATTTCTCATTTTTACAAATTCTACGTTTCTGCTCAGCATTTTCACAGAACGTTGTTTTTGTATTTTACTGCAAGACAGCTTATTATAGCCATTTGTTTAGCTATTAGAACATTTTCGAACATAAAATTGTCGGAGCGTTAACGTCGCGTTGAGGTAAACTTGGCGTCGTACCATTATTTTGAAATTAGCTACAGAGACGCTGGTAATGGAAGTAATAAATTTTAGCTTCCTAAGCTTTTATACAGTTCACTCCGCCGCACACTGTGGTAATTCACAAATCTTGCTAGAAAAAATTAAAAAAAATGTCTGACAACATTCCTTCTGATCGTTTAATGAGCGTCTCAATACAAGAGGTAACTGTAATTCAGTTTTTGTTTGCTTGTTTTTAGCTTTGATTAGGAAAAATTGAGCTTTAAAGTCAGTTGTTGCCAACAGATGCATTCAGATTTCAAAGAGAATCATATTATTTGCATGACTTTGCTCTGCGATTAACAAGTCTACGGTGATTTTATTGTTATAATTTTTTTTATTGTTATTAAGCTTTATTTCAAGAAAATATATTACAATTTTCATTTAAATATTTCCATTGTAAGTATTAAAATTTTTTTTATGAGAAGTTCAGAAAGTGCAAGAAATATAATATTTCCTTTTTCAAGTAGAGTTAAAGCTATTTATTCCGGATAGTTCCGGTGTAAATCTATATTTGGGTTAATCTTTCAAAAATTCGCTTTAAGGTAAATCAAAAACTTCTTGCGCATTTTTGCGACTACCATACATTTTTTTCACTTTTCCAGTATGACTCTTTCGAAAAAGGACATTTTTGAAGAACGTGCATATTTAAACAATAGATTAAAAAATAAATACAAAAGGTATGGTTAAAATAAATCTAAGGCATTGTAGAGTAATAAATGGAGTTTATTTTTTAAAAATAACATCATCTAAATGGTGACCCTCTCTACGACGGCACTCCTCCAACCGCAAACGAAAATTATTGAAAACTTTCTTCAGTAATACTGGTGTAACGGCTGCCATTTCACCACGGATATTCTCCTTGAGCTGAACGATGTTTCTTGGATTATTACTGTAGACTTTGTGTTTGATGTATCCCCACAAAAAAAGTCAAGAGGCGTCAAGTCTGGACTACGTGGGGGCCATAGGATATCACCTCTTTTCGAAATCAGTCTGCCAGGGAACATCTGTTTCACCACCGCCATGGAGTCATTTGATGTGTGACAGGTAGTTCCATATTGTTGGAACCAAGTTTTGGAAATCACTATTCTTGAACTTTCAATTTCTGGAGCCAAAAATCCGCCCAACATCTCAACATAGCGTTCCGTATTAACCGTGACGTTTTGGCCCCGCGCATTTTCGAAGAAAAAAGGACCAATTATTCCTTTGCCCATACTGTCACTTTAGGACTATGCAATGGTTTCTGGTGTTTGATTTTGGGATTTTCACTGTTCCAGTAACGACAATTTTGACGGTTTACGAACCCATTCATAAGGAAATGAGCCTCGGCAGAGAAAAGGATATTGTCAAAATTGGAAAATCGATTAAGCATTTCATTAGCAAATGCGAGCCTTGCTATGAAGTCAGACTCTTTCAATTCTTGCGTTAATTGCAGCTTATATACCTATAGATGCAGTTTAAGATCTAATGTTAAAATTCGTTGCAACCTTCGTCGCGATAATTGTAAGACAGACGATCTCTTGCGAGTCGACATTTGTGGATTTCCTCGTACTGACTCCATAACTCTCTCAACATTGTCTTCGGTTCTAGATGTTCTTGGGCGACCATTTGCTTGTAGTTTAAATGTTGAACCGGTCTCTTCAAAACGCTTTACCCATATTTCAATTAAATTAACACTCGGAGCTTCACTAATTCGCCGTAGTCCATATTCAGCACAATAAAGTCGCCTAGTAGCAATATATGAACGAGAGTTCTCGTAAAATGCGCGGACGCAAAATGCGCGACGCTTCCCGTCGAAGTGATTCATAGCGACTAAAACTCCATGAGCCCACCAACCCAACGATGTAGGCGCCCCCCCCCCACACGCGCTTTTTCTACCCCGCAAAAAAAGATGATGCAATATGCGCGTTCTATTGCGCCACCCTGTACATCGCAAAGACGCCTTATTGACATTAATAATGGTTAGATATGATCTTCACGATATACCAGAAGACGTAAAAAGAAATCTTAAGGCAAACATAAATAATATTTGTTTTAAACTAGCTGAAAAATGGATAAAAAGTGGAAGACATCGTGACCGTTTCTTAACATCAAATTCAATTTGGCTTGATGAACCCTATATATTGCCTAAAAGTGTACAACCGAAAAGTTGTAAAAAAGCTGGGAGAAAACCGAAAAACTTTGATGACTGTAGTGAAAAATCGGAAAAAAGAAAGATCCAAAACCTTTTAGATTCAACTGACCATCGAGAAATTATTAAAGCTAGTGAACAAGTGTTTCGCAAAATGGGAAAGCGAGATTCAGCCAGTCTTGTGAAAGACATGCAAGAGATTTAGCTCTGAACTGGCAAGCTCGAGGACCGGAAAATAAAGCAAAAGTGGCTGAGGAAAAAAAAAAGATTCAACAGAGATTTCGAAATGAAATGGGGTTGGTTGTAGACATGCCAACATAACAAGGAGGTAACACGAATGACGGTAATACTGTTATATGGTCCTTTAGAGCAGCAGAAAAGGGTTCAGAAATCACTGGTGTCAATAAAGAATTAATTGAACAGTTTCATATTATTTTGGAAACTTTAGGTAGTGGTTACCCTATTGATGAAGATGCTTTTGAATGTTTTATTATTGTCACACGAAATTTATACTTAAACGAATACCCATGGTATATTATGCCAGTTAGCGTCCATAAAATCCTTTTTCATGGAAAAGATATTATAAGGTCTTGCAGTCTTCCTATAGGACACCTGTTAGAAGAAGCTCAAGAAGGAAGAAATAAGGATACGAGGAAATTTAGAGAGTTGTTTACGAGAAAAACATCGAGAATAGACACAAATACAGATCTTTTCAATAGGCTATTAATTTCTTCAGATCATTTTATCGCAAGTTTGCGTCACACTCCCTTTCGAGTTTTAAGTTTAATAACAAAAGAAGTTCTTTCATTATTATCTGTTGATGCTTTCGAGGAAGATGAATCTTTTAAAGATGCATATGAAATTGACTAAATTAAAATCTCTACGTGTATTTATGTGCTTTATCTGTATTATTAACGTAATAAAGAAAAAAACAAGTGAATAAAACAATTACTATTAAATATTAATTAAAAATATTAAAATTTTTTTTGATACTAAAAATTACTACATCCGATCATCTTTATATAAAAACTCACCAAATAATTTTATTACCTATACATATAACTACAAATAATCTCAGAGCATGTATTTAAGAAACCAATTTTTTATCTTAAAGATACATTTTTGTTGACAGTGTGAACCATTTACTTTTTGCGTCATTTTACTAAAAAAACTTTTTTCTAAAAAAAGTGGATTTTTTACAATCATTTATAAATTTAAACTCATTTTTTGTTTAGTACATAAGTGAGAAGTGAACCCTACGCAATTTATTAATTTTGTCCAGTTAGATTTGTGATCCACCACACTGTGTGCCGTTTGATTTTTGTAACGTTTGTTGGATTTTTCTTCGCAGATCCTGTTATTCGTTATGGGTCCACCAACTAACACCAACTACGTTGGCGTCGGCTAAAAATGTGAAAAGAGCAAAAAAAGCTAATTAAATTTAAATTAAATTCGTTTTTAGCTGAATAATTAAAAACTCAGCATTCTTTGCGGATTCGCATACTAATTATTATACGCTGTTGACAATAAATTATTCTGGAATGTTTAGTAAAAAAGTAACAAAAATGAAAAATAAATAAATAAATAAATAAAATTAAATTAAACGCAAAAAGGACTTAAATTTAATTAACCAATCACTAATTTTAGTAATCTCTAGATTTGGCAAAGACGAAATTATTTACATTATCTAACAAGTGTTGATCATTTATTTTAACAATATCATACTTATTGACAAAAGTTTCATTGAAAGTGAACTTTTATTTATTTACAACCGTTATTTGCGCTGCTTTTTATGATCTTTAGATAAGTTAAGGCATCGTTTCAGGTTGACAGCACTGGTTGATAATGGCGTCAAAACGTCATCTGTCAAAGTGAAAAGTGTACAGTATACTCTGCCATTTCATCAAGGAAAGACTAACAAACCAGCAACGATTGCAAATCGTTAAAATTTATTATCAAAATTCGTGCTCTGTGACAAATGTGCATCGTTTGATACGACCATTTTATGGTCGTCATAATCGACCTGCTGAGTCAACAATTCCAGCTGTTATCTCCAAATTTCGCACCAAATTTACTTTGTTGGACATAAAACCATCGACTCGTATGCGTAGGAGTGCGCACCGGAAAATATATTGCTGCAGTAGCGACCAGTGTTAATGACGATCGTGAAATGTCAATTCGTCGCCGTTCTCAGCGATTGGGTATGTGTTACTCAACCACAAGGAATTTTTTTTTACCCCAATTGGCTGAGCTGAACTTGGTTGACATGTGGTTTCATCAGGACGGTACAACATGCCACACTGCTTGTGAAACAATGGATATGTTGAGGGATGAATTTGGTGAGCAGCTTTTCTCTCGATTTGGCCTCCAAGATATTGCGATTTAACGCCTCTTGATTATTTCTTGTAGGGTTATGTCACGTCGTTAGTCTATGTGGACAAGCCGAACACTATTGAAGCCTTACAGGATAACATAACACGCGTTATTCGTGGAATACAGGCCGAAATGCTCGAAAAAGTGACGAACAAGTGGACCTTCCGAATGGACATTTTGAGACGGAAACTCGGACAATATTTATATGAAATTCTTTAAAAATTAAATGGAAAAGACCAATTTATCGATTCCAATAAATAAATAAATTAAAATAAATAAATTATAAATAAATTTTATTATATGATGCAAATTTGAGTGTTTTATTCGATTTTTAATAAAACTACGATTGAAAAAATCACCCTTTATTATCATGTCCCCTAAATATGCAAGATATGAAACCCATCCACAGTTTTTGGTGCGAAGATTTTAAATTTTGATAGATATTTGTCTCAATACTTTGGCAAATATTTTTGTAAAGAAGAAAATTGAACCTAAAATAATTATTTGTCGAATTTCGAGCAAACCAGCGCCACTTTGGATTTTCGGAAAATAACCGAGCTTCGATTAGAAATACCCAGTTTAGGACGAAGGTATAAAAACCGGCAGTTATTCAAACTCTCCAAAATTCAGGTAGCCGATTTTCAAAACCCGACTCGATCACCCTAGGTTAGACAAATATGTGGAATATTGAGCAAAATGTAAATGTTGTTATTAGATAATACAATTTCAAATTTCTTTAGGAATTCATTGGCTTTCTTAATGAGGCTGCCTAAATTATGGTTGTTATTAACCATAAATAAAAATGTTTGATTTTCATTGTAAACATATTTTACTACCATCATTGGAGAAGTCTGTGTTTTTTATAGGAAAAGGGATGTTTTTTTTTTGCGCCCACTTGCAATATGGCAAATAAGTGTATACGCTGTCCATGGCAATGTGGGCTGCTGTTCGTTGGAGCGGGTAATTAAGCTTCGAACAGCTAAATTTCATTTATTTTGCATTGTTGTTGAAGAACATTGTTTTTTTTTCACTTCTTTATTGGATCATTCTTACGAAATTTTCAATATGTATTCAAATCTTAATCCTATCTTAAACTAAAGTATCCTGCCATTGCCGGATCTTGTTTTTGGCGAACAGATCTGTTTATCACCGGACCAAGTCTAGCGTGTCCTTTCTTTTTAGCCGTATATGACCGGGAAAATGCTGAAGGTTTTAAGCGAGTGGGTTTGAGTGGGAGGACAACTTCGATACATATGACCTGCTTAATTTTTTCATTTCCTCGGAAATATAAGGAATGTTTAAATCTTTGTGTATGTTATCATTCCTAACATACCATGGGGCACCACAAATTTGACGAAGAACATTGTAGTTGTTAAAAATCGATTAAATCGGAACCGAACTCTTTTCGATAGAGGTACAAAATTCTCAATAATTTGGAATGAAATTGAGACTTGCAGATACGAACTGTTTAGAAATTATTCATTGCATTGGTATTTGCTGTACTTTCAATTGGTTAAAATGTGCTCAGGTAAAAATTACACTTTTTTGAATAATAATGGATTTATTCGTTATTATTGTTGTCCTTTCTTAGACACATATTTGCGTTTAATCCCCAGTCTAAAATTTGGTGCAGTTCACAAGTTGTAGCATAGAACAATTTTTTGGAGAACTACGTCATATTACTAAACATCATTATAACCTAGAATAGATTATTTTGCTATTACTGTTTCTTCTAAATGTGATCACCGAATTTTGCATATTTCGAAAGATGTAAGAAATTTCCATAATGGTGATATTTACACTTAATATCTGAAAACAATAAATTGAAAGTTAATCGTATTTTTCCTTGTAAGCACAGATATTATCGCCTTTCATGTGAGAAACCTCTACTGCAGGGTTTCGATTTGTCTTCTCAATGACAAAAGAATGCTTAATAAATTATATTTTGAACACGTTTTTAAGTTTGCGAAGGATTATGATTATTTCATACAAACAACCATTGTAAACACGAGCCTTACGTAAGTTAGAAGAAACAAACGCTTAATGTCTATATTAATATTTATTTATTCGAACATTCATTCGTTCTCTTAAATTTTACTTCATTTTAAAGCGGTTAGACTATGAAATTCGTTGCAATCTATGGAATTATGTTATAGAACAATTCTTTGCGTACACCATTAAGTGTAATTTTATTACGTATAATTAATTTTGAAGATTTATCCGTATTTTATGACACCTGTTCTATGGTAGAAATTAATATGTGTATACTATTAGATGCCACCTGAATTTTTAATTTATTTATTTTGTTTGTTTATTTTGTCTAGAGAGTGTGCTTCGCACGTACACACAGTTATTGTCTTGTAGAAATATTCTCAGACGTTCAAGTAAATATTCATAATAAAAATAATAACATTGCCAAGTACAGTCATTATAAAGGGTTATCCATTTAATGACTTCAAAACCGCCGGCCTAGCAAGACTGTCAGTTGTTAAATTCCTGTCATCAGAAGAGTTACTTATGTAGTATAAGGTTTGCCTCTTACAAATATGGATCGTTTAATAACAGAAAAACGTGTAGAAATAATTAAAACTTATTACAAAAGTGGCAATGATTCACAAAAAGCTCGCATTTGTAATGTGTTTTTTTTTTTCTTTTAGAATGCGTCAACTGAAAAACTAGAAGTTAAATGAACTAATTGATCATTCATACTAATCACTTTTGGCTTTCAATTGTAGTTAACAGATGATATTAATGAAATAGTTTAGACGAGAAAAACAGACAGGGAGCCATTGAATACTAGCTAGCAGTCGGGTGGGGGGTTCGATCTGCCTCTCTCTGCTGGCTACCACAATTGTCGACATAAACAATATTATTTTAGACTTCCGAGATAAATATTAACAGCAAATCATTACATGGGCAGGTCACTGGCTATAACTAGCAAAAAAAAAATCAAAAGCCCCAGTATAGCCAGCAGCAAAACAAAAAACAAAAAAAGAAAAAAGCTAAATCAGTCGTTAGTTATTGAAAAATGGATTCCTTAGATGGTGTAGGATTCCTTCGCCTCTTAATCCTTACCCTTCCATGATCTTAGGGGCTCCAAATTTGCTAAGATCCCAACAATTCTGAGATCTACAATGCCCTAGTTATCCACCGTAAGAAGATATAATTAGAGAGTCATAATTCCAACAAAAGTATATTTATTTCATATAAAAACAATGCATTAACATTTCAAGAACGCACTCTATGTTTTTAAACTCATAATCAACATTTGAATACGTTGGAAGAACAGCCAGATTGGAAACAAGTGCTTACTAAAATTTATGTTAACTTGAAACACCTATGCTGTTAATGAATCTAGTTCCTAGCAAACACAAATGAATACTTCAACAGAATATCTGAATGTTATTAAAATTCATAGGCGGTATTTAAAAGATATTCTGTGAGCTGAAGAGATAGATTGAATATGCTAAATGATTCTTAACAGCCATTAAAATAGTGAGGAAAAATGATACAGATTACGTTTGCAAAATAATAGTTTTACTTATAAAATTACCAAAAAAAAAGAAAAATCAAGACTGTTCATTTAATAGAATTTAAATGATTATTGAAATAAGATGAAAAAAATATATATATGAATATATATATATATATTAGTGTAAGTTTATATTAGGAACGTCGAGGCCTCGATGAACGCTGCTAAATTCATGTAGAGAAGGTAAATTTTGCATAGAAATATTTTAAAATATTCGATACTTAGCTGTTATTTAGTGACTATACATATATACTTAATAATATACGTCTTGTTAAGAGTCGCTGGAGAAATGAAGATCGTCCTAGGATTCTGTGGATTCCAGGTCACTTTAATATCGTTCGGCTAGAGCGGTCGTCTTGAAGGTGGCAGTAAGTCAATGAGGGGGTGATGTTCTTTGGGCCAAATAGCAAAAGAATGAAAATCTGTCCGTAATGTCAATGGCGTAAATGGAAATATGGTAAGGTAGTGTAAATTGCCTCCAAATGAATCACTGGCTGGGCCTGATGAGTAGTCCGGTCGTTTGCACTTTTATGCCACAACATTTATCGAAAGATTGCAAAAAAATGGATAATATTGAACACACAACGGTAGGAGGCAATCCACTGGAGATAATGGCTGATTGCCATGTTGATATTACGTCACTGGACAAATATTGAAGCAATGGTTGCGTAATTTACGTCTTCAATTTATTATTGGCTTCATTCCAATGGCGAAAAGAGCAATATCCACGGAAATATGGAAGGGAATTCCGGGTTTCTTGCATATATTCCAGGTCTTGGTATATGTGTTTCTACGATTCCGTCACAAAATTGGATATCCGACCGAGAGTTTATTGGATTATAATCTCTTCACGTGGATCAAAAAAATGAAATTAGGTGAACTTTTTAATTCAGGTGCACAAATTTGCAGGTTAATTTCAGTCTTTCTTGAAATTGTAATTATATTTGGTTGGCACGTTTTAATAATGTACTTGTCACTAATCGTTATGATTTTCTTTTTATGGCTTGCGTTCACTTTGAATACCTTATTGCAAAAGAACCGAAAAAACTATTCTTGACGATCAGAACTGTTAAGAACCTAACAAAAGAAAAAAAAAATGCGGCCGTTATTATCTCCATATTCACCACTAACATTTTCAGCTATCTTCAAGAATCTGGAATTGAAACAAGCTCTTGCTCTCTTTCTTCTATAAATGGAATTTATAGTAATTTCACATTTTATAATATATCTGAATATATACGAGTATATATACATATATATATACATATTTCTATATATATATATGCATATCCCGTTACTTTCGACATACAAAATTATAAAATAATTAATTAAATAATAAAGAATTCTACCCTGAGTGGGATTTGAACCAGGGCTTGTCCGATTTGAATGCGAACACTTAACCGCTAAGCTACTTAAAGCTTGGCTTGTCACGCGGCAAACTCCCTATTCGATTTGTATGAGCAAGTGGATACTCGGCTTCAACTCTCTGTTCAAATTTTATCTTATAAATTTATTTCTATTTGAGAAGAGTTTCTCTCACATACGTGAAAGAAATGAGAGGAGAACATTAAAATGTACTTAATGACAACAAGCGGAGATTTCACGTCACTGTAATATGTTGTGAAGATTTTATATTAAGCTGAATTCATTCATTACACATTATTTACCAAGATTTTAATTAAGCAGAGCCTGTTAACGTCAGCAGTCCCAGGGAATAAACTTAAACACTGTTATATTGAAGTCGAGTTTATTCGTTACTATAAGGTTATTCATTTAACGGTTTCAAAACCACCGGTCTGGCAAGGCTGTTAAATACCTCTCATCTGAAGTATTATTTCGTTAGAAAACCGAAGAACACGTAAAAATAGTTAAAACTTAGTAAAAAGTGGTGATTCAAACGTGGACTTGCAATCGAATAAAATTTTCTTCAGCAATGAAGCTCATTTCTCACTCGATGGTTACGTCAACAAGCAAAATTGTCACAAATGGGGCTCAAAGAACCCAGAAATTATTGTGGAAAAGCCATTGCATCCAGAAAGAGGTGGTCATTTAAATGACATTGTATTTCATACATAATGTCAAGGTTCAAGCATTATAATGAAATAGAAGTTTCATCAAAATCAAAGCTTTATGCGTGTTTTATTTAACTTTACTTGAAAACGAAAAATATATATTTAACTTTTAATTCCAAATTCTCTTCATTTGCCATGAAACAGTAAATATTATATTTCATTGTTTCTCATTCCAGTTTCCGCAACTATGGACGAATTTTTAACGATTTTTCATTTATTTCTTGTATGCACAAATTTTTCGAAATGCAATCATTCGGCTATAGTTTCCAATTTCACGCCCCTTCTTCTACCCCTCACACAAACGTCCAATTTAACTCCCTAACTCTTTCTTTCACATTTTCCAAATGGTTCTATAAAGGATTGGTATTTTAAGTTTTAAGAATTTGTTACTTCACTGCGAGGTGACCGATTTAGTAATCTGAATTAGTAATCCTAAATAGTAATCTGAAGTTAATTAAACTCTCGTCAACTACGTCGACTTGTAATGTAGGTTAAATTGTGAGAAAATTGATCGAATGATCACGACCGCTTTAGTATCTCCACTACAAATTACCTAATTCAACTTAAACATTCTTAAATTCGTATTCTTCGTTCATTATAGCTCATTATGCATTTAGTACTGCGAATGGAGAATGATTGCACTGCCACTTCTCTTTTGGGCGGTGTTGAACTGTGAACATTGAATTATGAATTTGAAAATGAAATATTTATGGAACTAAAAGTTTCCCATTTTTATGAATTTTCGATGTGATGGAAATCCTTTATGTATGTTCTTGCGCAAAATAAAGCTTTTACCTGACTACATAAAGAGTTTCCAATCTTCCAATTACTGCTATGCTGAAAAACAAAACTGCTGTCTAACTCACGTTACTTACTACAACGTTTCACAAGATTCTACCTCTTTTTTGAACAATCTTTGAACGAGTAAGAACTCTTGAACTAAAATAAAACTGGATTACAAATATTAACATTGCAATATAATATTTGTCTTTTATTTTTGGTACACGAGCATTGCATTATAATTCTGCAAACTTTGAGCAAATACAGTCCATTATCACATATATAACAGTTCGAAACGGAATTATACATCCGGTTTAGCAAAAATCGGCGGTTTTCCTACATTTCCCAAGCAGAGGACTTCGTAAAGTTACAATGTTGTTTCATTTATTGTGCTTTAATTCTGGTCAATTTTTTGCAGCAGCAAAAAAGGACGTTGGCTGAAGACATATGTAAGTCAGCTCACCTAATTGAAATCTCCTTACTGGTATTGATTTCTTTCAGGCATTGTTTTCCCATTATATGTAAAGTACAAAAGCAAGCCATTTGAGGCTTCATAAGTCCATAAATATTTTAGAAATTTTCTTAAATTCCTTACATAAAATAAATATGGCTTAAAATTAACACGACCAAAACAATGAGTAACTATTTCAACTAATTGAATATTCTCGATTTTTTTCCAATGTACAGATTTTTCTTTCAGATTATTGAGTAATTTTATTAATTAAATTTTGGAATTAAGTTCATGGATGCTGGTCTTCTTGCCTGAAAAAAAAAATAAATAAACGAATGTTAATAACTGCAATTTTTGCTGTTATAGCACTTAAATTGAACAGCTCCTGGATTCACAAATTGGGCAACGTCTTTAGCGTGATATTCTACTTAGGGGAAGGATTAGCGTTACAATTAAAAAAGTAGGTGGTATCCTCTTAAGCTAATCTACAGGGTTCCTGGTGTCCCTCCATTAGTTTTAGCTCCCTTTGAATTGAGTTGACTGCAGCACCCATTCCCCAGCTTTGCTGAAGCCCCTTAAATTCTGGAGACAATACATCGTGATGGTGTTGGCGATGAGTGCTCCCATAGAAACTTAGCTGGAACTGCTAAAAAAGGAACTTTGTTGTGCCCCCGTTAATTGCTCATGAATATGGTGTTTGTAGCATTTTTAAAGGTGACATTCTGGTAGCTTTGAAAATTCTTCTTGTGGGTTATTACAAATTTTTTGAGGTTTTACAAGCGCTTTCATCAACTCTGAGCAACTGATGAAAAGGTAGTGAAGACCAACAAAACATTTTTGGATAATATCCTATCCTAGTGGTGACAATAGTACCAGATATTTTAGCTGAAAAAATATTAAGAATTCGTGCAGTGAAGAAATTGAGCAGAGTAGAGATGTACTAACTGATATGGACCGACTACTGATATGGACCGAGTAAGATTCAATGTTGATTAAGATCAATAGGATACAGAGAAAACATAACGAAATATGTTGCCCCCATGGCATAGTTGAGTCAACAGACCTAGATCGGAAAATTTCCAAGTCAATCTGGGCAAATAATTAAGTTAATTACTGTCATCTCTATTAATTGAACAAGCAAACACGGCAGACAAATTCTGAATTAGACGTAGCATCAACTTTACTACTAGGAATGCTAGTATCAATTCCGTTGGTGGCAGCCTCAGTAGAGAAGGCAACGAAGGAGCGTCAATTGGGATTGATAGCGTGGGACATTGTAATGGCGCTGATGGTAATGCTCGAGACAACTACAACTGGTAATACCGGGTGTTTCAACAAGGCGTACATCGAACAATACTTTAAAGTATTTAGCTTGGATATAAAAACTCAGCTCGACGAACAGAAAAGGCAGTTGAATGAGCTTATAAGAGATGATTTGATGATAAAATTAAGGAGCTGCGGTCTCAACTACGAACGGAATTTATGGGTCATATTGATGAGGTTAAGGCCCAAATAAATAGTTGTCCTGATGCTGTGATTAATGTTGAGAGTACTGCTCAGGCCAAGCTAGAATTAATGAGCTGTAATAATCAAGTTTTGCAGAGGAGATTGAACTGCCGTCATTAATGGTTTACCACGAGGTATTCACAGTATCTTGGAGCCCGCTGCTAAAATTTTTTATCTGTGCAACATCAGTTTAAACCCTTGAGACATACAGCACTTTTGCTATTTTGCTGGAGGAAAACCAGTATTTGTGAAGCTAAACTCAGTCCGAACAAGATACTTGATTATTTCTAATTATTATCGCCGGCCCCCAATAAGACTGAATGATGTTGTGGATACTGATGTACGTTCGAGGATATTCTTAAATGATCATTTTACTCCAGATGCTGCCGCCTTGGTCCACGTACATATGTCGTAGGCTACTTAGTCAAAATAAGATAAAAAAGTATAGCTTTGTTAATGGTGACCTGCCAAAGGCTACAATTGTTTTAATGATGGCGCAGCTAGAACCTTTACCTCTCGGGAGGTAAATGCACAGGTAAATGCAAATGATGCACCTCCTGGTTCAAACATAGAAAATCCGTCACTTGTTGCCTCTAGTAGTATTAATTTGTACATTTTTATAATATGCTCATTACTCGTGTCTCCATTTATTCTCTATTATCTCTTTATTTATTTTTCAATTAATTTTTTTTTTGATAGACGTAATTATGTGAATTTTGCTAATGGAAATTCTGTTAAAGATAATCGGTTCATTAGTTCTAAATTATGTACAACCTGACAACCTTAGTGTTGGACATTTCAATTGGCAAAGTTTTCATCTAACTCCAAATTCTATGAAATTATCAGAAATAAGAAATGTATTAGAAAACAGTGACTTGGATATTGTAGGAATCAGTCACACATGGTTCAAACCATCTACATCCTCGAATTGTATAAAAGTTTCAGGTTACTCGTGCCGATTTACAAGGTGGTGGTCTAGCTATGTTTATTTCGAACAATTTAAGGTATAGGGTGGTATATAAAACTAGTAACTGTGGCGTTTTGAGAATTTATTTATTGAGGTGTTGTCAGGTGGTCGTAAATTATTGTTTGGTGTAGTATATTTACCTCATGGAGATTTTAATTCTTTTGAGAATGATATCTCTGATGTAATAGAATGATATACTGATATTTGTATTATTGAACAGATTAAATCTAATAGATGAATTGTTGCATATTGTAATTTACTTGTAATTGGCCGAAAGGCTTTAAATTACAAGCCTAAATAAATAAATATGCAAATACAGCTACAAGTGGAAACGTAGGAATATTTATATAATTTGAAATTGTATTTTGATTTATGAAGCCAAAGCTGGCCGGCCTCTATTCTCCATGTATGTAAATGATAATACCACAGGTTGCAAAAATAATTTGCTTATGGTGCCTGCTTTATGGAATTGTAAAATATAAATGCAACATTTAGAGCCCTTTGAAACACATATTCGGCTTTCTTCTTAGCTATTCATAAAGTCATGTAGACTTTTTTAGTACGCCATAGTTCGGTGTATAAATATAAACACAAAGCTAAAAATAAACTTAATTCACGTATTTAAAACAAATTCACTTTTACACAACGCTTTTAAATTTCGTTCATAGTTTACCGACATTTCCGAGTATTCCATTGATAAAAAACGCACGTTGAACAACATTTTCCCAACCACATTTCTTCTTTGTTTTTAAAAACTTTGTATGCAAAACATTGAAACTCCCTAGAAATTTCAATGCCATTCTCCATTTCCGGTGAATGACTTCAAATACTAGTGCATTAGTTTGTCCTCAGAGTTTTTAAAAAGTTTGCATTTCCTGGATGTTCACAACAGTTAAATAACTTCAATAACTTTTGAGAAAAATAGTTAAAACATATGTTTCCACCAAATACAAATAGTTTATTTGAACAAGTTTTAAGGTATGTTGACTTTAACCTTAAACCGAAAATAATTTCCTATAATGGTACCGCGAATCCCAATTTCATTGGGATGTGGTGTTCCAAGGTCAGCTTTGTGCGGACAGAAGCCACACATAGAGCAAAAAAGCAAGTGCTGCCTGGTCTCGGTGTTCAGTACACACATTGATAAACATGATTGTAAACAGGCGATTGTGATTATTCATATTGATGTAGATGTAGATAAAGTAGAGGATTTCAAACGCTTCGGCAAGGACTAAAGGAAGAAGAACCGAAGAACGGCATTTAATATACTTTATCATTTGACAATTTAAATTTTGCTGTTGTACTGAATCTCACAAAGTTGGTAGTACTGTAATGTGATAGATACCTGTCCCAATTTTCACATCAAAGCAGTAAAAGTGATTTGAGCATTTTTTCCATTGTAAGGAATTTGATTTCAATTTTATACGAAATGAAATTTTCTGCTAAAACGTTTAGAACATTGCTGAGGACCTTCAGTGAATAGATTTTTGTAGGAATGAAATTTCTGCAAATTGGTATAAACCATTCAAAGATCGCTGAGAACAAGTTGATGACGTAGAGCACCCCGGACGACCAGTAGCCTGAACCGATGAAAGTTATGTCCAACAAATTAGAGATTTTGTGATTAAAAACCATCGACCAACAATTAAGAAACTTGCTGATGGTATTGAAATTTCAAACGGGTTAGATAAGTCAATTTTAAAAGGTGTTTGGAGTCTTAGACTCATCAAATATCGATTGGTGTCAAAAAACTTGACCCCGAAGTCGCTTAAAAATCACTGAAGTGCTATAAGTTTTCTTTGTTGACCGTGATATTGAATTCATGTTACCCCTTGAGTACAGAATTGTGCCCAGATTCATATATTTTTTGTTTAATCGTATTAAATTCAATGTAGTTTAGCTCGCATCAGACGTTTAGAAAACTTAGTTCTGCGAATGGAAATGGAAGCGGGATCGCAGTTCGCCTTAAGTTATCGTACAAAAACTGATCAATCTGGCAAATAGCAATAGTTTCTGACTTCTATTGGTTCTTAACTTCTAAGCGAAAGGCATCAATCAGTACGTTAGAATTTCGCTCCTGAAGCATTGTGTTAAAAAAAAAACAAAACAAAAACAGCGCATCTGTTTGAACACAATCTGCTATTTAATTTGTTTACAATTCAATTGTTTTGTCAATTAATCTCAATCGCAATATGTGCACTTGAGATTTTTACAATAAAAATATCGAATAAAGAATTTGTGTCAAATTTTTTGTTGCAAATTGGAATTTCGTACGCCGGATCGTTGGAAATGTTAAGAAGGGTGATGCTGAATCGACTTTATCAAAAACACGTGCATACAAAAGCAATCGAGATGTGGTAAAAGATTTGACTTTTTCTGGTTGGCCAATCACGTGTGCAAATGAAGATTTGTCTCGTAAATTAACTCTTAATATTTTACACGATGCTTTTGGGTATGAAATGCGTTGCCCATCGACCAATTCAGAATTTTCTTCAAAAATTCAATTGCGGAAAGGTCACTCGAAACGTGTTAGAACGAGCCAATTTCTACATCTCATTCATAAAACTTATTATGGCAGGTAATTAGACATGGTTTTATGAAATTGACATGCAAAGAGGTCAACTAGATTGGCAATCATGCCTTCCAACTAAAAAAATCACGTCAAAGTCCAGCAAAAGTTAAGGTAACATTGACGGGTTTCTTCGATTATCTCAGAGTTGTGCACTCGAAATTCTTGATAAAAAGTCAGGCGATGAATAAAGAATATTTTACGTCGTTTAAGAGAGCAAACCTTGCTTTGTGGAAAAAAACTAAAGGATTTTACACCACGATATAGCGCCATCTTATAAGGATGTCACTGTAAACGAATCTTTGCCCAAAAGATCAACAAATATTCACCTGAAGTTATATCAGGCTCACATTTTTCTTTTTCCAAATCTCAAATTATCACTTCGAGGACATCATTTGAAATCTATTGAAGACATAAAAGAGAATTAGCGACGAGAAATGAAGTCTTTGCCTAAAAATGCATTTGAAAATTATTTCGGAAAGTTATGTTTGCCAACGAAGCGTGTTTTTTTCGGAGTAGCCTACTTTAGGAGATAAAATAAACTTGAATGAATAATAAAATTTTGTATTTGTTTTTCTGATTCCTTGAACCTTTTTTGAGAGAATGTACTACAATTAAAGGAAAAAGTGTTCTAATTTGATCACCATTTAATTATTTTTCTTTTTACTAAGAGCAATCTTTTGCGCTTGAAAATTTCACACATTTCGGGATCCGGCAATGAATCATATTTATGGGACTTAACAAATATAGCGAAATCATGATGTTGCCCTCAATGGCACAAGTTTTAATTAAGATGTCATTAAGAAGGACAAACAAATTGCGATGTAATCGTTATCCTCTTTAGCAATTTGTATAAAATATGTGTATGGAAAAGAAAGACAGTATAGATAGTAAGCGTATGAATTGCGTTTTCTAAACATCAATTTGTGTCACAAACGGGACACTGGGTTGACTCTCCATTGTATATCTCGAAAATGCTTGGGCAGTATGACATTTACCCATATATCTCGTCTTTCGGCGACGGTCTTGGAAACATTTTCAGGCATGAAAGAATCGTTTAGAGGATAATTTGTTTAATTGCTGTTGCAGCTACGTCATGAGACATAAACAGACCCACAATCGTTAAAGCATCTTAGTCACGGTGTAAGGAACAACACCAATACGTTTTGTACCTTTTGTTGTGCCATTAAATGCTGCATCTTTCGCACTGCCTCTGACACCTCCACCTGATGCCAAAAGAAAACGAGGCGAAAACATTACAATGTCGTTTTAGAAAATGACTGTGCTTACAGTTTTACATTTTTCATCATATTTCATTTTTCAAAATTATCATAAGAAAACTTATAATTTATAGAACTTGAAGGATGAGATGCAAAAAAGTTTATGATTTATTAGAATTTATTTTAAATATGGTAACAAAGTTCTGCAGATGAAAAGTTTATTTCACTTACAAACCATTTAGGTAATAATTTTAATTAGCCAAAATACGAGACATATAAATGATGGATTAAGTTTATATGTTGTTAAGTTCTTGTACTTTATTCATTTTTTAAATTAAATTTAGTCAAAATTAGGACGCTTCAGGTATCCCACCGCGCTTCTGTATTACCACGTCTCTCAGGGTACGCATAAAAATTGACAGAACTAATTCGGAGCTGAATATGTTAAGGACTGAGCGATTCACTATCGTTGCAAAATATGACATGAAGTTCAATATTGTTTGATAAGACAAAATTGTAACACATAAAAGGAAGCATTTAAAATTACTGGGTTATTTTTCTTTCTGAAAAAAATATTAAGGAAAAAAAGTATGAAATGAGACAGCAAGCAAACAAAACATTGACGCTTTCTGGCTATGGCAATTTTTAAAATTGAAGTGAACAGAAACAGTCATTTTGAGGAAAATGAGGAAAAGTCGCGGCAGGCGTAATGAGGTAGACTCCAAATGAATTAACGAGTGATGAAATAATTCCGAATGAAATAAAATCCATTGTAAATGTAATAAAACATAAGATAACAAACTGAAACTACGACCCAATGTATTGAAATAATCTCCAAATATAGAATGAGATAAGCTCAAAAAAAAAAAAAAAAAAAAAAAAAAAATTTGACTAAAAATGGAATAATTCCCAACACAATTAGTTCAATGAAATAAACTAAAAAAAAAAGAAAACCCAATAATTATACAAGTAAATAAAAAATACTTATAAAAAGATAAGTTACAGGAAATCTTCAACTATATCTTTTACTTGAATTTAAATATTCCAATAAATGAACAACACGTCTGTGGGAACTTTATTTTGAAGTTGTGAAATTTCCATAACTCAAAAATAAAAAAAAATGGAAAATTGGGTGTCAAAAATTACGTACTTGCGCAGTATTTAAATTCATTTCGAAATAACTGTCAAAACTGATCGTGAAATGACATCCAAAAAGAAGTGAGACTATGCTCTTATGCTTTTTATGCAAATTTTTTGGGCGTAACTTCATTTTTCCATTTGTGGATTTTTTCGTGGCACCGCTGAAGTAGTTCTGCTTGTTGTCACAGAAACTAAAATTTGACTTTCAAAAAAGCTAAAAAATGGTTTCTGGAATATGAATAAAGCCTTCGCCTGTGTTTCATTAAAGCTGATATTTCCACCATCATTTTGTTATTATGTCTTTAAATTGAAATGGATCATGGATAAGGATCTCATGAAGAAATTTGAAAATATCTATATTTCGTAAATGGATTATCCAATCAATACCAAATTCTTGTGGTCTTTAAGGAGTTGAAATTGAGAAAGGAGATGTGGCGATTTTTCATCTCTATAAAATGGGTATAATTTTATTTTGATCCATTAGAAACTTTAGAGAAGTTTTTAATATTATAATTGAGTCATTGGTTGCGGAATTTTGGCCATATGCATGTGCATTTCAGCTATTTGTTGATTATTGTCTATCAGCACCCTCACAAAAATTTGTAATATGTGGCAAAGGGCCGACTATCCGTCGCCGAGTTATGACTACAGTAGAACTCCAATTATCCGAACTCCGATCAACCGAATCGCTGATTATCCGAATCGCTTTTGTCTTGTGTAAAACAGCTTACTTTGACCGAGATGTATAGGAAACACTGAATTTTTTTATGTACTTTTACTTCTTTTTACTTTACTAATGCATATAATGCCAAAAATAAGCTCTTTTACTTTAAAATCCCCTTTTTTCAGAAAAAATCCAATTATCCGAATTTTTGATTATCCGAATGTGGTCCGGTCCCAATTGATTCGGATAATTGGAGTTCTACTGTATTTTTTAATATTTTGTTCAAAATTTTTGATTAAAATTGGTTAACCAGCATGCCTGGCAGACGCCGGATCCGTATTCGCTATGGGCAATCATGAAACTCAGTACTATAACCTTGTAAGTATGATGTGGAGGCCAATGCACAGTCCTTATTGATGACAAGTCAAACTGGCATCTGTTAGACTTAGGTAGAATTTACTTTCTTTCCTAAAGTACAAAACAACTTCCACAGCGAATGCTCCCGACTAACGCCTTAGCAATTGCCTTAATTATAGACTTTCGCAGTCATCACCGTTGTGACCTTTTCCATTGTCAAAGCAAAAGCCAACAATCCATCATTAATCACTAGTTAAATTAATTTGTTATTTCTAACTTTTAGCCAGCCACTTTAACTCTGGTTGGAGTACGAAGTATCTTTTTTATCGACTTAGCAATGACTCTCTGTCAGCCTGGCTGGCTGGTGGACACGATAAATCGTTGCGGAAATTCTTAAAACTTAAGTGAGCTGTATTAGCCTGCCCCTTCTGGTGCCTTCCATTCAAATTGACGGATTTTCCGAAATTCAATCTTCTTCTTGTAACTCATCATTGGTAACGTGCAGCAACTCAATTTTGCATAATTCGCATAATTCCTGGCAAAATTAAAAAAATGACCCTTCTTGTACCTCCCATATATATACTAATTTAACTCATGTATTATTGGCTTCATATCTTCCAAGCGGTTGCACTAAATTTAATCAAATTTGCCACACTTTACGTTTTTGGTAAATAGGTTCCCAGAATGAGGAATTTTCTCTGGTACCCCCTATGCAAGCGATCAAGTAAACATGCTCTTTCTGATATCCACCATATCTTCCAAATGGTTATACTATAGGTAAATTCATGCTTTTGATAACGTAAATTCTGAGAACGACAATGGGTGAGGTTTCCACATTCGTTCTAATATCTCTCATGCAAATTATCTTATTTAACTAAGTTCGCATCTTTCATTCAATTGCACTATATTTAGTACAATTGAGCCCGCATCAGGCACATTCGCACGGCGAATGAAACTAGATTGGTTTAGAAGTGATGCGCCGATTCATCTAAAACTTAGTACAACTATTGACACCTTGGACATTAGTCCTACCAGTTCAATTAGCCCCCACTCAAAAATCTTAAATCCTAAGCAAAACCTAAAAATCCCAAAAAAGAAGTATCTAAAGTGCTACATTTCTTTTGACGAATTATGTTTCAAAATGGGCCACCTCTTTATGCTCATTAAAAGTTTGCGGCGTAAGGCCTACTCTTCCGGTAACTCCCATACAAATTGAGCGATTTTCCGAAATTAATTTTTTTCTCTATAATTTCTGAGTTGTAGGTTGCAGTTGTCTACATTTTAGTTTATTGAACTAATTTCTAATTCTATGTAAAAGTTAAGAAATCGACTTAATAATCACACACCTTCTTGTGCCTGGAATACAAATAACCAATTTAATCCATATATTATTTTCTTTATATCTTTCAAACAGTTACACTCCATTCAGTTCAATTTGTCGAAAATCACGTGCTCAGTTCTCAGAATAAAAATGGGGTGTATTATGACGCATGCAAATTTACAGAAGTTGCTTAAATTGTTTTCAATTCAAAAGCGTTAAAATGTTTTGTAAAATTTGAAAAAATCAACCGGATAATCACAACGACTCTCGTAATTATCATAAGAATTACCAAATTAGGCCATATAATCCAAGATTTGTGCTTTCCACTCAATTGTTCTATATGTTGCATAATTTAGTAATGCGAAGACGTACTGTCACGCCCCTTAGGGCAAAAATTAGTGATGCCTCCATAATTTCTAAGCAAAGGACTTCGGATTTTTTTAAGCTTGCTTCTTCTATTTTGTTTTAATTTAGAGTACTTTCTTAATAAGAACGTAGCAATTCACCACCCACCAAAGGCCACCCTTTCAATTTTGTTGTAATAATCCAAACATCAGAATTTCGCTATACAGTGTTGGATGATATCATTGTTTTTCCCATCATTTCCCAATCTTATGTAATACAACTTTCAGAAGAAACACTGTCGATCTTCATTAAAGACTACATTATTTCAGAAATTGTAGGTATTTTGACGGGCGCAGATCACAGAAATTAGGACAATCTTCAGTGAAGGTGTTTTAGCTACAATATTCTCAATAAATTTCCAAAGTAAATTAAAGTAAATTCCGGAATGGTATTAGGTGCGCAACTAAGTTCTCGCTGTTTTTTTTTTTTTATTTTATAAAATGCAACTTTATTATGAAAACGTGTTTACAAATGACTCAATGAAAGTATTGCTAGCTACTACTTTTTCCCATCTTTCTGGTAAAGCTCGAATTCCGCCACGGTAAAATTGTTCATCTCTTGAGGCTATCCACGAATCCAGCTATTCCTTGATGTCGTCATAAGAATGAAACTGCTGGTCAGCCAGGCCATATGCCATCAAACGGAACAAGTGGTTATCGGACGACAGAAGTCCACGAGAGTTTAACATGAGTCTCGCCGTGAAGGCGGACGATACAATATCTAGAGAATATAGCGGATGGGGTAAAACTTCCCATTTCAGCGTTTCAAAGTAGGTTTTAACGAGATTGGCAACGTAAGGCCGAGCATATTATGGGCGTTTGTTGATATCGATCCCCAGTGATGGTTTCGCTTGGTTTCAACAAATACAGAGAATAACTTTCGCAACGCGAATATTCGGCTGAAGCGACGACGTAGAAGCATGACCGGGCAGCCTCCATGACTTTCTTTTCATTGGATCGCTGTAATGAATCCATTTTTAATCGCCATTGTCGCTGAAATAGTTGATCACAGGCAAAAAAAAACGACGCTTACCGTCCAATGGTTTTAATTCATATAGAATCAAAATTCCTTGCTTTTGAATCATTTCCAACGCATGCAATCGCTTAAAAATGATTTGGCAGGTAAATCCTAATAGTGAAGTAAACTCTGCTTACATTTGACACGGATCCCCATCAAGCAATGCCGTCAATTCAGTGTCTTCGAAAGTTTTCCGTCTTCCTTTACGCGAGCAGTCGTCAACATCACACGATGTCGTCACTTAAAGCAGCATCTCCGTAAACGTTTTGAAGCTTCAGGTACTGTTTTCTTCGATTGAAAGAAGAAAATCAATACTTTCCGCATATGACGATTATTTGACACAAAATCATGTTCACACAAGCAAAACAATATGACGTCAAAAGAAAATCATTATTGTATCAAGGCGGTATGTTTACTAAATGCCTAAGCTTGGCTCTTCGCGTTTAGGTTATGGCAGAAACGACTAGCACTTACAGTTGGCGCCATCTAAAACAAAAAGCGGAAACTTCGTTGCGCACCTAATATTTAGAGTAGTCCAGACACTGCGTGAGAAATCGAGCAACTGTTGCTTTCGAATGTAATAAAAGTAGAGAAGACATATCCCCAAATGTCGTTTACAGGTACAAATTTATATTTCGCTGTTTACATATCTTTCGATGTGTTGGGTTGGGTGGTTTACACTGTCCTTCCAATTGCTATTCAATTCTGAAAAGATATCCTTAAGGTATCTGGAATGATTTTGTAAATAATATAATAAATGTGTGGGTCAGGGTCATTTCACAAACTAGAAATTGTTACATGTGAAGAAGATCTAACAGCAAATTTAGAATCAAATTTCAATTTGTTTTTCATAAATTATTGTTACGTTTTCGTTATTCCTTGGAATTTTGTCTTCTTTCCAAAATGGTTTGTTGGGAGATTCGTGTTGCCCTAATCTTTCAAGATGCCCCAAAATGCCTCAATTTCTTAACAATTCCTCCACGTAAAAAGAGCGTGAAAAACTTTATTATGCCAGTTCAAAAAAAATTTTAATTATAATGAGTTCTGTTCAGAAGGCGGAAAATGTGAGAACAAAGTTGTTGATGGTGTTGAGGTAATCTCAGGTGATTTGTATGAAAATAAAAGAACCTTTTTTCACAGCGTCATTAGCCGCGGCGGAAACGTCCACATGTCATCAGTCATCAAAGAATGTAATAAAGTTTCAAAATAATATTATCCGACATCATTCACAGTTTTGTAGCTTGTTCATATTGCGAATTACAAATTTACAAATTTTTTACGGTATTGAAATTATGTTCTCTTTGGCATAATTTGATGACGTTTCTATTTTTCACCATTAAAATGGGTGATTTAATTCCTTTTAAACTAATGTCTTCTGACATCATCCATAATATCGACAGAGTACGGTTTTCCAAATTTAAAATTCTAATACTTCGCGAGTTTTGTGTTAACCTTCCCTTGTATATGACGACATCATGTTACTATTTTTCTCAATTGTTGTGAATGCCCCATTTCCTTATAGCTGACATGAGCTATTTGAGAGTTTCATAAATCCATAAGAAATGATTTTCTATTGAAATTATGTTGGTATATCGAATTTCAAAAACATGATCTTTAAAAGTTGGTAGCACTGCGACAGATATCTATGGACAATTTCGCAAAAAGGTAGGCCTTTGTTGAACACACTTTGTCGGAAAATATGTGTGCAAGTGACCGTCGCGTTTACGTCTGTGAAGAGTTGATTTTCGGCTATCAGCACGTTATAAAATGCATTATTACGGGAAATGAGACTTAGATCCATGCTTGTGATCCGAAACAACCTACCAAGTGAGTGAATATCGATCTAAAGATATATCGAGATTGAAAAGATTGCAAGAAAGGTGTTAAAAATCACCATTATGCTGACAATTTTAGTCGATTATTGTGGTATTGTTCACTGTGTGTTTCTTTCGCCCGGCCAAATTGTAGACAAGGAAATTTTGTGTTTGTAATGCATCTATTCGAAAATGGCGGCCGGGTTTATTCGCAGAAAACTTCTGGTTTTTGCATCACGCTGAAGCGTTATAAATGTAACTATATCACTCCAAACCAAAGAGTAGAAATAGTATCAGTATGGAAAAATCTAAATATTTCTTCACATAATCTCTGCAGCTGACGAAACCTATGCTATGTTACGAACCCTTCGGAACACCTACAATGATGTGTTTTCTCCGGACCAAAACTTATATTATGCTTACTTTATTACATGGATGTGAATTGTTTGTTAGTACCACCTCTGCAGGGCTCAAAAAATTAGATTTAGCATACTGCGTTATGAATGGTGAGTATGAGGCTTGAAAAATATGATCACACATCGTTGTGTGTTGATGGTACGTGTTCTAATACTTCTTCAGAAGACTGTATTTAACCATAAGCCCCCTTACCTTTTTAACAAAATTAAGTTTTCACTATTAAATATTTGATACTATTAAACCATTTGATGTTTAATATCGGAAAGATGTCTGAATGACAGTTTTATGTACGTAGTGAAGATCTTGGCTTCGCCACCAATCGAGCCGGCTGAACGCGGCTACTCGCTTTAGAAACGAGTCAGTTTTGTAACTCAAAAGCGTTCCGCATTTAGAAATTATTTTTCCTTTAATTTGTGTGATGTCCGGTCTTATTCAGAAGGAACTGTTTCTTGTACAATGTTTAGCTCCTGAGTGATCGAAACAATGGCTACGTGCTGGTTGAACTTGACGATTTCCATTATTTTATTGACGTCTTCGACAATTGGCCTTTTACAGCGTTGTGCATCTTTTACATCAAAATTGTGCGTAATTGGCTGTTATAGTATAGGAATCATAATCATATATTTTATAGACGATCTTCTTCAGATTAATCGTGACGGATGTCCAATGTGTGTTTGTTCAAATTCGAGCGAGGTTATTTATTTGTTTTTCCAAAAATTAAAAAATTGTTTTAAGTTTTCAGCTAAAAGGCATCCTTTGAAATGCTGACAGTGGTGCTCTGCTAAAATTTTAATTTCGCTAAAATATTGATTACGAAAGTTCTAAGATTATGTCAGGCTGTAAAAAGTATTTCAACCAAAGAACTGATTATTTAGCGGTAATTGAAAAAAATTAAACAAAAGTTAAAAAAATAAAATTTTACTTATGTACTTAAGAAATCTGGAGATCAATTTTACAATTTATTTTCGTGCTGAATCCAAGCTAATACGTTATAACTATAAGTAAATCTCTATTTAAATTACGTAATATTTTTATTTCAGCAATAATCAGCTTCAACTTTGAGGAAAAAAGTATCAGGTTATCCATTTAGTAGTTTCAAAACCTCCGGTCTGGCAAGACTGTCAGCTGTTAAATACCTGTCATCTAAAGTGTTATTTATTTAGTAAAAGCTTTGCCATTTACGAATTTCGTTTAACAACCGAAGGAAGCGTAAAAATAGTTAAAACTTATTATACGTAAAAGCAGTGATTCAAACGCGGGCTTTCAATCGAATGAATTTTTTTTCGCTGATGAAGCTCATTTCTCATTCGGTGGTTAAAAAGCAAAATTGTTGAGTATACGGCTCAGAGAATCCAGAAGTGATTGTAGGAAAGCCTTTGCATTGGGAAAAAGTGCCTGAAAATAAGAAGTGACTGAAAAAGAAAAAAATGACAAATGCAAATGACGCATGAAGAATCTCAAAAGGATCCGCTGCTGTAACCAATCCAGAGGCGGTCATTCAAATGACATTATATTTCGTATATAATGGCAAGGTCCAAGCATTGTAATGAAATAAAAGTTTCATCGAAATCATAGCTTTATGTGTGCTTTATTTAACTGTAGTTTTGAAACCTAAAAATGGATAACCCTGCATATTCAACTGTCATTACCAAATAATCTTTTTTTTAGGGGTAATGCTGCATTTTAATCGAACATTTAAATATGTTTTTGTGATTATATAAATAATCATCCCGAACAAAGCACATTTTAGTTTAAATTTGAAAATTTTAGATTATAACTTTTAAAATAAATGAGTCTTCCAGTGCAAAAGTATTTCAAAATCATGTTTTTCGTATAGAGATATTAAAGTCGAAGTTGTGCTTAAATTATTCATGTGAATTTAACTACACAAAAGCGAGAACGTTCAACATGTTGAAGGAACAAAAGGATGGCATACAACAACAAACTTAAACCTCACGTACACAGAGATAACACAAGAAGGAATGAAATATACAGGGACAAAAATGCATATCAAATCTCAACTATGCTAAACATCAACAGCCAGAACCTCCCAGCAGCTACAGAAACTTTTAGTCTAGCATTTTGATGCATTCTCGGGAAGAGACATCATCTGTACAAAATGTAGAATAACTGAAAGCTATTTCATCGTTGTATGCTCTTAATCATAACATGTTACACATATACATACTAATATGTGCATGCACACATACTTCAATATTTACCAGTTGTATGGAATACTAACGCCACAATCAGCTTTAAAGATAAGCTAGGACAGAAACTAGTGGTGATGGCTTTCTCTTAACTACAGGAATTTAGTTAATTAAATTTAGAAAAAAGAGTCACATGACCAAAATAGAATTAGTGTAGTCTCCACTATATTGAGAAGAGAAAAGGTCATTCAATCATCAATTTTAGGGGTAGGACACAGAAGAGTGGAATAATTTCCTTTATGTGGAAGCGTATTCATATCAATAAATATTATTTATTAAAAATAATTAAATCGGTTCATGTTAATTTGCAAAGTGTATTTTAGTAGTATTTATCAAACTGCTTCACATATTAGATAGTAAAGAAATCGTAATCAGTGTATTGACCTAAACTTACATTCACCTAAAGTTTTTGCAAAAATTTACGGGGAGCCAGCGTTGTAGCGCTGACTACATTCATTCGCAGAACTAAGTTTACTAAGCGCCTGATTTCATGAAGGATATGGAGCTAGGAAGATGTGGATTATGTCTGTCATTCGTATGGGAGATATTACAGATCCGAATCAATACAATCTACAAATTAAAAACTACAGAGGAAAGACTGAATTCCGAAAATCGTCTAATTTGAATGGAAGGTAACAATAGGAGCATGACAATGCTGTGCATTTTCAGTGCCAGACCGCACTTTAGCAAATGCCTTATTTTTATCAGATTCGACTGTCCGTTTTCATTTTGGAAAAGCTAATGAAGCTCACAATGTGTGCAACATTTTACTGAATGTTTGAGAGATATGAAGCTAAGAATGCATGGAGTGCATTCAGTCATTTGAATGGTGGGGTAGAAGATGTCTGATAATAGTGTCCATTTTAATCCTTAGATCTAAGTGAGTCATGCACTTCAAATTGTGCGAAGTCATCATTGTGTTTTTTATGTAGTTGCAATAACTTTAATTTAATCAAATTTGCCACACATTCAACGTTTGCTATAGTAGAACCATAGAAAGAGATAGGACAACATTGTCATACCTTTTACTACCCTCCAAAAATTCCATACAAATTAGCTGATTTTCCAAAATTTAATCTTGAATCCCGCAGTGTGTCCAGTTCATAGTCATCAATTATAGGCCAAAAAAAAGTCGGTTATCATACGGGCATAGCGCTCTGAATTGACGGTAACGTCAGCGTCATATTCGAAAAAATATGGTCCAATAACATTTCCAGACCTTGAAGCACGCCCAACAGCCACTTTTCCGGAACCAATGGCTTTCTCACAATAACTTCTGTTGACGTAACCATCAAATGTGAAATGAGCTTCATCGCTGAAAAAAATGTTGTTCGAGAAATGAGCATAGAAAGTCTGTTGCTGTAGCACCCAATCAGCATATCTACATCGTTTTGAAAGTGAGTTGGACTCTATATGGATGCAAATCCAAATGCAAAATACGTCACAATGAGCCATAAGATAGGCTCAATAGGCTGAGAACTCCGTGAAATCAACAAATTCGTATTATTCGCCACACTTTCACTAATCTGTAACGCGTCCAGTCTTTCAAATTTCTTTAAAATCTTGTCAATTCCTTGCACAGTGAGTCGATTATGAAGATCATATCACGTTTGAATCAACACATTTGTAGTAAGTTTTAACTATTTTTACGCGTTCTTCGGTTGTTAAATGATCCATATTCGTAAATGGTAAGTCTTTCACTAAAAAAATAACACTTCCAATGACAAGTATTTAACAGCTGACAGCCTTGCCAGACCGGAGGCTTAGCAACCATTAAATTAATATCCCTTTATATCTCGACCAAATGTGTCTGATGGCTCTTTAAATCGATTGAGCAATGTCCTTCTATCTGCTCTATTCTATGGACCTACCCCTTTTAGTATCTCTGCAGATCTCTGTTATGCAGATCGATCAATTTTCAGAAATTCAATTTTTTTCTCACTAATTTCCAATTCGTTGACCACGGTAACCCGAACTTTTGCCCATTGTATAGATTTTTAACGCTTAGTAAAATTTGAAAAGTTCGACCAATTATGCAACCAAATTTGATACACATCATGGGTTTCCTGAACTTAATTCTGAAAACAAAAATGGATGGTATTTCCTCATCCTTTCTGGTACATCTTGCACAAATAAAAGATTTAACTTAAATATTTTTATTTTCGTATCTTTCAAGTGGCTACACGGAAATCGGTTAAATTTAACACATGTTATGCGTTCCATAATTTGGTTATAAATATGTATTCCGCAGTTTCGCCCCTTCTGGTACCTCCCACACAAATAACCGATTCGAGCAACATATACTTAGATTCAAATCTTTTACTTCTTTACTCTAATTGTACTCAGATTTGACACACAATAAGCGTTTGCTAAAGAAGAACCCAAGAATGAAAATTGATGGTATGACACACCTTTCCTAGTACTTTCCATACAAATGTTTCAATTTGCCAAAATTAAATCTTTTCTCAGTAGTTCCCAACTTATATGATGTAGTAACATAGAATATTGCCCATTGCTTTAAATTCCGATGCTTAATAAAACTTGAGAAAAACTGCGGCGATGTAACAGCGCCCCTTGTAGTACTCCCTATATAAACGACCGATTTACCTCGTTCATTCTTAGTTCTATTATCTTAGTTAAATTTCGCACACGCCATGTGATTGGTAAAACTAGCTCTGAGAATGAGAATGGAACGCATTTTCACAAGCCTTTGATTGATTCGCCGAAATTTACTTTTTCCCTTGTAATCCGTAATTCGTGAATTGTGGTAACCTACATTTTTTTAATTTTACTGTACAGCAAGGGCGGATAGCCTCGGCCTTTCTAGAAACTCCCATGCAAAATAATCTAATTTAATACACATATTCCAAGATTAACATTTGCATTTATTTACAACATAACTTAAGCACTCAATAAATTTAGTTCTGTGAATGAAAATGGACTGCACATCCTCGCCACATTGAGCACCACGTATAAATAGGTCTATTTGGCAAAATTCAATGATCCCTTTATAATTTCTAAGCGGAAGTTTTCGTTAAGTTATAACTTTTCTTAATTGTAAAATCATTGTCACATTTTTGTGACAGCGCCAAAAGACTGAAGGTGTACGTAAGTCAGTTCACCAGACTGAAATTTCCGTTCTGGTTTGAAGATTTATTTCATATCGTTGTAAAAATATATTCTAAATAAGATATGTACTTTACGGTACTACGGTGGGATTTAACATATTCTCTGACAGTCAAGCTGCCATTAAGTTCCTGGATTCTAACTTCCTGAACTCAACATTAGGCCTGAAATACTACAGATTTCAGCATTTCAACATTCACCTTATGTGGGTGCCGGTCCACAGGAACATACCAGAGAATTGCAGAGCAGACCAGCGGCAAAACTAGGGACAACCTTACCGACTCCAGCCGAGTTGGAGTCCGTGGGCATGCCCCTCCTGCAAGCTCCTACTGCGAGATAGAGCATATTTAGCAGCAAATAGTCCGTCCGAGGCTGTAATCAATCAAGACAGATGTGGCCTTGTCTTTATGTGAAGCGTTGACACACACTGTTGTCGCTATCAAAACCCGACGTCTCGTTAGTTGTCTTGACGGGACACTGTCTAATTGGAACACATGTAATGAGGCAGAAGGTTGCGATTAGTGACTTTTGCAGGAGCTGTGGGAATGAAGAGGAGGAGGAGTCCACAGAACACATTCTCTGCAATTGCCCCGCCCTGACGCACAGGCGGGTATCAACACTGGACTCTTATTTCTTTAAGGACCTAGGAAATCTGGACAATATATACATTTTCCGACTTAAGAGCTTCTTGAGGGGCTCAGGATGGTTTAACGGGGGAAAATAGGGATATCCATATCTCTAGTTTCCGTGGTATCATAATGGACTATACAGTCTAAGTGAGTCTGTCTGAGACTGCCACACTGAAACTGGTCTTGTGTTCCAGTTTAGCATACGATAACATATTGATTTTTGTGATTGTTCCACATACAATTTCCGATAGTATAGCCCAAAACAGAATGCGTCCTTCTGCAACAAATGGTGATAAATAAACTTGTTGACAACCGAAAATTTCACTAGGTTGCTGTGTCCATGTGGTCATGGGATGAGCAGTTAGATCAAACTTACTAACTTTGAATTTATCTTTTACAGTGAACACGTAATATGCTCCGTGGGACTAGCCGGCATGTGCGTTTATTATGGTCAATTTTACTAACAATGGCTTTATCTCATACAGTCTATACGCAATATTTAATGGGGGCAGGCACCGTGTGCGATTATCCTATTTTTGATCATTAAAAATAAATTTATTCCTTGATGTTATCAAAATTTATCGACTTCGATCAAATCCCTACAACATTCCACTGTTAATGATTGTAGAGCCAGAAATGAATTGATATTAGTAATCAGGCCATTGTTTTTGGGTGGTACAAGTAAAACTCATCTCATTTAATTAAAAAATTAAAGCGAAAATCAAAACGTCCCTGCCAGCACAACAAACGTACGGGAATTGGGGTCGTTTCTAAATAGCAATAAATTGTTTGTTCAGGTTTTCATGAGACCATTCAAACTTGTGGTACGTGGGAAGGAGACGGCAGCGAAATCGTTTGGGCATGAAATACAATCACTGCTACCGCTAATTATGTTCCAAGTAAAGATTACATGTGGTTTTGATTGATATCGAAAAACCCAAAAACAAAAGACAGAAATGAAAAGGAACTAGCAACACATAGATTCCAAAAATTCAGAAGTTGTGTATGGAAATATTTATATTCGAGTACCTTCAAATGTACGAGTATATTGCTAAAATAAGCATTGGAATGCCAATTGCCAAAAACAAACGCATCTTTTCGAATACTATCGAATACTTCTGAGTATTCAAATATCATTGCGATGAGCACAATTAAATACTTAAAAGTTGTATCGAACTTTTCCATTTAACTGGTATAACTATAAATAATGCTGTAATGAGGAATATCGAAAAAGGTGTAACAATTATATAATCGTCCTTACCTCGGCAACAAAAAAATGTCTTAATTTATAGATTTTTCTATAGAGATAAAACACAGTGGAGTGTTTTACGTCGTGACAAACATATTTTCAAAATCGCTAAAATGAAAAAAATAATTAAAACAAAAATATGTGTGTATAGAAATGACGGAACTTCCACTCAGAAAAGTAGGAAAAATTTAGAAACGAAACTCCGACTTTTGAAAATATCATAAATTTTAAACTTATTTTATGTTCAACGATGTACAATTTTTTGGCGATTTTTTCTTTCAAGGATATTTGAGACAGTAACATATTATAAGCCTAGTTTAAAGAGTACAGAAAGCCATTACTTTGGAGATTGGACGCTTGGCTTCCGAGTTTTTTTTTATAATATTATAGAATTTTTTTTATTTTAGAAAATTTTTACTACCATGTAAAAGTCGCTTTCGTTCAAAACCCATACAACAAAGTTATTTACTGCTGCGTTTCTGTTTGAACAAAATTTTCTGAAAAACAAATTAAATTCTGTTTGCAGTATTCAAGTTTTTTCTGTAATGAACAATAACTCTACTAGCAGGCACCTTTTTCTCTATACTATCTTCGGTGAAGAGAGGTCAAATAGAAGTATTGCAAAAGTATTGAAGTAAAATGAAGCAAAAGCAACACGAATGTGGATCGTGTAGGGTTCTAAAATATAAAACTAAGTACACAGCGATTGCACCAATCCCATAAAAAAATCTCTTTTTACAAGAAAAAAAAAAACAATTTAACGATAACACTAACACGGAAGTTAGTTTAAAGAAATTCCAAGCATCCTAAAATAGCGCTTATAATGCGCTTTCTACTTATTTCATAGTAGATTGGATCTAATGTTCCTCATAAAATCATATTTTTATTACTTCTTGAGTTCTGTTTCAGAAGCTCTGAGTAGTCAACATGAAAGAATAGCAAAACTTCTGTAATAATAATAAGGAAGGTATAGAATGATAATATGAATCTCTTATAGAACTCAAGAAGTGTTTACTACGCCCTATTTTATAATTTCAATAATTTTTTTTTGAAATTTCAATTTCATGACATTTTTTTTAGAAATTGTGTCACCTTTCATATATGTACACGACAAATTTTCTAATTGTGTCTGTTCTGGCAACCCTTTTTAGTTTGTCTATGAATTCCTTTAATATTTCTTTTCTTACTGCCTACGAGGACAACACACACAACATATCATTTTAGTTTGTATCGAACATCAAAACTGACCAGACCTTACGACGTTCGTCTCTCGATCGAATTTGACAATTTGTAAACGTACATACATCTAAACACATTATTTTCTTATCAATAAACATTTAATCAACCCCTTTAAATAATACTGTCGTGGCTTATTATTATCGAATACAAATCTCGGTAGGGTTTCATCCTCCCACTCGCCCATTCGTTCCTGACAATTGGTAATTTCGACCATCTGGCAACTATTTCAGAACGATCCAAAGAAACATCTTTAATTTTTTGGTTAACTTTTCACCCAGGTTCGGTCAATGTTTAGTTATATGAGAATATAAAGTTAGTCTGAAAACTTAAACAACTAGAAACTCAAATTCATACATTTGGGCAGTTATGAGCCTCTGTATTTTAGCTGACGTTATGTAACTTTTCTTTGTTTATATTCTGTATTTGGGCGTATGCAAATTCCATTTTTTCATTTTCATTCTTTTTGAGGGTCATTTGCCCAATCTAATGTTAGAAATGGCTAAATATTAAGTGCTTTAATTAGGAAACATCATATGCAGACCAAACATTACACTCCACTTTGAGTGAATACGCGGGCAATTGACCCTTAAATTTTCAACTCAAAAATAATTTATTTAATTGAATTGTAAATTTAAAATTCTGTATTTTATTTTACTTACTGTACGTTAACTATGTACGAGTGCATATTATGGTTCATCATATAAACTTGCTGATTATGTTTGCTGGAGTTGCCTTTTTACGACTTTGGGATTTATCTTTCTTATTTCCAAAATGTATTTCGTGTTAATGGCATGTGATGGTGCTTGACCGCCTGTGAAGGGAGTTTATACGGAATATAAATTGTCTTCACGTATGGATTGCTAAGGGGAGGTGCAGAGGGAGTGCTGTGACATTATTTCAAGAGCGAAATTCATACCTTGGTGGGCCATGGATTCCTCAAATGAAAAAATATGTTTGATGAAAACCTCATAAGTTGTTCGAATTCTATATCCATGGTTTATTAAGAATAAATTGTTTTAATTTCGCACATATGTCTATGATACCCAGGCTTCTTAGTATTCCCAAGACAAAAAAAGTGCAAAAATAATATCAGGAACAAAATTAATATTTTCTCCCCACTTTTGCTACTTTTGAAGGGTCGGACCAGTTAATTTCATATGTTTTAGAATTGAACGAAATAAAAAGCATAATATTTTAATGAAAAATTTATATAATATGAACAAACGTGTGATTTATATTCCACTTCCTTTTATCATTTATAACTTTGATCTTATTTAAAGATGTTAGCTCTTCGGATTCATGAACATTAATATGAGTCGCAAATAAAAAAAAAAAACATAAAATCATTTAATATTAATATACAGATTATTTCATTTCCTCATTATGTGCTTATCGTCTTTGACAGATACCTTCGAGTTTTATATGATCGTATTAACTATTTTGTTTTTTGTTTTAAAAATTTGTTAATGCGAAAAAAAAAATCAACGAAAATAGAAAAGATCTCATTGAATTGAAAAATACTGATGAGAAACTTCGAAATGATATCCAGGGCAGACAAAAATATTATCAAAGTTATAATCATTTAATTATGAATTCCATAAGTTAAACCCTATAAAAATTGAGTCCCATGAAAAGTCTCACAAAAGAAAAAAAAAAAAATATTCCACAAAGGTGTAACGTAAATGAACTTACGCTCTAAAAAATCATGTTTTTAAGAGTAATTTCGAAAGTGTTAAACTTTTGAACTACTCAACCTAGATACGAAATATTATTTAAATCATATTATTTACATCAGCATTAAACAACTATTATATTATTTACCGTGGCGACCGTAAAACTTTCGCCGCTGTAACTATCGCCCCATCTATCGTGCATTATTTGTACTGTTATTTAAACCATCGTCAAATTGACAACGTACTAAATTTTCATCGCAAATTAGGCAATAGTACAGGATACCTTACAGAATAGACAGAAATTTATTTTTTATACATACATTTTTTATACATGCGTCTCTCGCAAAAGAAACTGAAGAGTTTATTGGAACCAACTGAATACAACCAATTAATTGCTCCTACATGACATTTTGAAATAATTTTTATTCTTTTAAAAAAGTATGTGGTTACATTGATTGATTGATTGTTCACCACGAATACCTTGAATACTTTTTTGAAAAGATTAGGTTTACGGAAATCTTCCCGAACACTTCTTGTACGTGAAATTTAAAATTATTCTAATTATAATTAATTTAATTTCAATTCAATTAATTTCACGTTTCGCACTAGTGAATCAACCTTTTTGATTGTGTCATATCGCATATATAGACCTTTTCCTTTGGAACTACGTTTTGGTTTGCATTGCTAATCTCGCCACGATTGACGACGAAAGGCAACATTACTCGAGTAATCGGAAATGATGGAACGCGTCATCGAAAATTAAGCTAGCCAATCAAAATAATTTGAATAACTAAAATCTGGATTTCAAATACTGACGCATTAGAGTGATTTGCCAGTGTAAAGCCTTTGCCGTGTAATATTAATACGGGTAAAATTTGATTCTAATTCTTACAGATTATGGCCTAAAAGGATTGTTATTTTGGAGTAATACGGCTTTGGATCCTTTCTGATAAATATTTAGACGGAATGTGAGAAATCAGTGCAACAAGGATCAAGTTTTTGCACATGTAATAGGGTGGAAGGGAATATATTTTCAACTTTTCAGAAGTTCTGACTTAAATGACGCAACTAAGGTTTTGAAAATTATTTTACTAACTCAATACGTGTTAATTATTTAATCATTATATTTTTAATACCAAACATCAGTTTAATAAGCACAATCCAGAACGGCTGAAACACCGCAAGAATTTTTTTCTTTAATATTTTAAATATATATAACTATAAATATACGTATACTTAAATATACTTATACTTCAATATACTTAAAACTATAGTAATTTCCCCATGATTGTTTATTCGATAGCAAGCAGATATGATGAGAAAAAATTCAAAAAATCGTTTCGAAGAAGACAGTCGTTTAATGTGCCAATGACACTTATAATTTTATTCTATATAAATAAAAATATAAATAAAAATATATATTAAGGCATATATATATACATATTATTATATAATTTACTAGGCAAACTTCGTTTTGCCTTCAAAGTTGTTGTTTCGGTACAATTCGTAGTTCAAGAAAGAAAATAAAAAAATAAATTCGAATTCATTTAAATCAGTGATAAATTATTTTTATTGTAATGCTTTGTGGTAAACAACATTTGTTGTTTTTCCGTTTTCGGTGTAAATATACAAAAGCGATGGTTTGCCAACGCGCGAACAGGCTACATGCAACTGTCCATGTGAGAAAACTGGAGACTCTAAATTCACTCCACAAATTCCTAAGGATTGGCCTTGCGCCTTATTAATGGTAACCGCAAACGCAAGGCGAACAGGAAACTGAAGTCGTTTAAATTCAAATGGTAGATCAGAGGGAATCATTGGGATGCGTGGAATGAATACATCTTCGCCGTTGAATTTTCCAGTTAAAATAGTAGCTTCAATTACATAAGCCATCAACCTTTTAATAGCAAGTCTTGTACCATTACACAAACAGGGTTGATTGATAATGCGAAGCATTATAATAGTTGCTCCAACTTTCAATTGAAGATTATGCGGAGGCAATCCTGGTAAGTCCAACGAATTCAAAAATTCTGTTGGATAATTCACAACATCTTCTTCATTGGTAACAGTATCGGCAGACTTGTACGACACCAATTCGCAAGGAATCTTTGATTGGATAGCCATGTTTAATTTACTAACATCTTTGTTCTTTGCGGCTAAAATTGCTCTGTCACTCAACCATGCATGGCATGTATATTGTTGTGGAATGTTAGTGAAAACGCTTTCAATCAATTCCTCTTTTGACTGTACGAAACGGCAAAAATCATTTGGCAATGTTATCGATCCAGTGTCATCAACAGGAATTGCACCATTCCCAATTTTCAGCAACTGGTTAGAGAACTTCTCAGCAGATGGATCATTCTGCAACTGCAACTGAACACGAACGTTGGTAGTAAGTTTCAATGTTTTAACAAATTTCCATAAATATGAAGACTTTAAGCAAGCGTTAATTTGATCGGCTGCTGTTGATCTAGGAATGACTGGTAATGTTTGCCTAAAATCGCCTGACAATAAAATCAACGCACCACCAAACAACTCTGAATTACCTCGAAGATCTTTCATTGTTCTTTCCAAAGCTTCGACAGATTTCTTATTCGCCATAGTGCATTCATTCCAAATAATGATACCGCAACTTTTCAATAATTTTGCCGTTGCAGATGATTTTGAAACGTTGCATGTCGGTGTTTCATTAACTTGGTAATTCAATGGCAATTTTAAAGCAGAATGTGCGGTCCGGCCACCATCTAACAAAGTGGCCGCAATGCCAGAAGACGCCAATGCCAATGCAATTTTATTCTGGGAACGTATCGTTGCCAACAACAATGAAATTAAATAAGTTTTTCCGGTGCCTCCTGGTGCATCCAGAAAATAAAATCCACCGGCTTCACTATTGACAGCTTGCATAATAGTATCGTACGCCTTTTTTTGGTTCGCATTCAAAGTGGAAAGTTTTGCGTGAATAATAGCATTTAATTCGTTGCGATCGTATTGTTGTTCACGTTGCAGTTCTAACTCAAAAATGTCATGCATTGCACGATTAGGTGATGGCATTGGCAATTGTGCTAATAGCTTATTAGCAATCGACAAACAGAAATCTTCATTGCAAATCAATGCTTCATTGTAAATTTGGAACTCCTTTTTATTTTTTTTTTTTTTTGGAACTCCTTTATTTTTTTATTTTCTTTCTGATTGTCTAAACCCAATGGTGTAGACAATAATCATAAGTTTGTTTATACTAAATTTAATATATTATATTTCAAGATTTTTTGAATATTATGAAAACGTAAATTTCCGGTGCAAATTTAATTTAAATGAATTCAATTTCTAAATTGTACGTACTATTATTTATTGTGAATTTTTTGCTATAATTCTAATTGTTAACATAACTCTCCTAATGTCATTATTGTGAATTCCAAAACTAAATTCGGAGAAAATGTTAAGCATAAAAATAAGAAAACCGATGTTATGTTTTAAAAGAATCACTTATAATTTGTAACCCGAACGGTGAGCTACACCTAATTAAACTTAATTTGAATTTCCACTAATTCAAGTTGTTTTTTATCTCCAATTACTGCGCTAGAGTGGAAAAAATCACTCCACAATAACGCTCATCAAGAATCGTCTGAAGCTGTCACCAAAAGCTTGTCCTCGCAACGTCTCTTCATCCGCATCGTCAATCAACATCGCTTAAACGCCGAGCTGAACATTGCAGACATTAACCTCACCCCCGTAAGAATACATACAGTCCACTCTAATTTAGAATTACAGCTCTCCAAAAGCATAGCTGCAAAGCTCTCAGAAGACACTTTCCCCCCTACCGAATTAAGTGTACACTGATCATGAAATAGATCAGGTGATCATAGCATGCACTCAAAAGCTAGTGACCTTGGACAAAAAGTCCGTTACAGCATTACATGTATATAGAAGTTGTTTGAATTATTAATGTTTAAAATATCCGTTAAATTAACATATAAGAAACTGAAATAATTCGCAATGAATCAGTAAAATGACTGTAATTCATGAACCAATACAAATACAGAAAGCGTTCGTACATAAAAACCTTAGTATTAACTTCACCTTTAATATGCACTGCAGAAACAAAATCGGTTCACGCATTCCAGAGAACATCAATTACTAACACAATGATAATTATTTTTATATATATATATAAAAATATATAAATATAATATAATATAATATAATTTATTTATATTTCTGATCCCCACTGGGTTTTGGAATCAATTGTGCTTCAGAATATTCCTGCTTTGCACTTCATTTGCCTTCCGCAATCTTTCTCCAATTGGTCACGCCACGTTCTAATGGAGACTCATAAACCGAGTCTTCCAGCAAAGTTTTAGTCGTCCTATATTGGCACGTCCTTTGACTATTTCTCTCTACATTCTACAGATTCACTATCATAAACTCAGGCATGGAGAGGTAAGTGCAATTGAAGCGTATCAGAAAAAAATATATCTTTAACCACTTGTTCAATCAGTAATAGCATGTATTACCTACATTAATTATCTATTTATTTCAGTTACATGCTTATTTATGTACATACTTAGATGATGGCCTTTTCATCTATTGTGCGCTGTCTATAACCCAAAAGTTTTGGTCTTCTGGGTTCTTTCTCCAATTCGTCCCGCAAATTTTGACCGCATTTCAAACACCTAATTCTTTTAACGGAATTTTGGTCGATCTCTTTTATGTCGACCAAGTGACACCGTCTTATTGAAACTTGGTGAACCGTTCAGTTCATTATTGCAGGCTTAGTCGGTTATCATACGGCCATAGTGACCTGAATTGACTGCAACGGTTTATACAGTGTCAATTTCGAAAAAATATAGTCCAATGACACATCCAGACCATAATGCGCACTAAACAGTCACTTTTTTCGGATGCGGTGGCTTTTTCACAATCACTTCTAGGTTCTTCGAACCCCATATGCGACAGTTTTGCTTGTTGACTTAAATGAGCATTGAAATTTTGTTGCTGTAGCACAGGCTGAATGGTCAACCTACTTTTTTCCTTAGGTAAGTTAAACCTATATGAATGAAGGTACAAATTCCAATGATAAAATACACTATAATGAGCCGTAAAGTAGGCTCAATTGTTGAGAACGCCGTAGAATCGATAAATTCGGATTATCTGCCACATTTTCACTAACAAGCGATATTTTTGGCTGCGCATACATTACGATGATACACATCCCAATTCCTTGCACAGTACGAATAGGTCGATTATGAGGACCATAATTTCCCAGTTATGCACGAAAAGCGCCTATATTTGAATCATTACATTTGTAGTAAGTTTTAACTATTTTTACGCGTTCTTTGGTTGTTAAACAATCCATATTCATAAGTGTTTACATCAGCTCCAGCTTTCGATCATGTTATCTAAATCATCATATTATATCTAAAATCTCGAATGTCAAATAATAGGCACCTTTCTCATAAATCTTCAGTATTTCACTAGTATCACGAAAAATTTAGATTTTAGGATTATTCTGGTATATTGAAGGAAACCAAAGGGTTTCACAGGAAAGAGCCCAGTAGCCACCTACCTGTTTCTGAAGATTGCAAGATCATTTAACTTTTCTCCCAATAAACTGTTCTCGAGATATATCGTGTGTTGCATTATTTCGATTTTCATTTTCATAAAGACACAGCCCACCTGCCGACCATAAACTACACCAAACTAATAATCTTTTTGCAAATGAACAGTTTTATGGACAGCTCATGGATCTCATTTACTCTAAAAGCGACAATTTTCTCCAGAAATACATTTTATCGACAACGCATTCATTACTTTTGCAGTAGATGCCACTGAAACCTATATGGCGTGGAACTGTCTGTATGTTTAGCACAATAATAAGCCAAATAATGCGGAATACAAATGTTAGTTCTGATTCGAATCTGTAAAGAAATGTGTCAATTTCTTAAAACAAGAAACCTTTAAAATTTGAAATAGAATATTTGAATTTAATACGAAAATACTTCTTGTTAACATCATATTTTTACAAGATTTTTTTATTTATTTTGAATAATATGGAGTAGCATAAGGAGTATTTACTCCCCCTAAAAGAAGCTTAGATATGAAACTGTTTGGAAGTTCATAGTTTGAGTATGTTTTTCTTTTTGGAAATCTACATCTACTGAGGTCAATCGACACACTTTTTTTGTTTCTACTAAAAGCTTTCTATATGGGGAGAAAGAAAAAAAGTAAGGCTTTTTGAAAAGCTTCTATAGATAAAATTATAGAATATTTTGAATGCAGAAGGCCTTACCAATTTCTCCACTGGAATTACATAACAGTAACAAGTGTTATCATAATTATATCATACTTATATGTGGTTAGCATAAAGTGCCTGGTGAAATGTTATTGCGGTTTATTGATTTTATTATGGATGTAATTTAATTTAATGGCATACACTGAAATACACTGGCTGTCAGGGATTTCGAAATGTTTAACATGTTGAGTACACAGAATAATTATGATATGTACAATATATACATATATAAACACAAATAATATAATGCATAAATTTAAACTTGTTGTTAAAGAACAAGTTTCGGATATAATTTTTCGGGCAATTAAATAATTTGAAACTGATGTTTACTTTGCACACAAGTTTATAAGCATTGAGAGAGATTTAAAGTAAATTATAAAGTATCGCGATTTGGAAGAGCTTACATATTTTTAAACAATGGCTGCTTAGTCGAGAGGTTATGCTTAAAATATCACTTTTCTTTTTCTACGCTTCCCTATATTTTTTCTCTATCAAAACGTAATAAGCAAAATGTTTAGATTCTGATCCGAAGCGAAGTTATAATCTGGCGTTGTTTCGTTTCCAAATCTGTGTCAGAAGCGAAACGTGAGCAACTGATTGGCAGAATAAACCTAAAGAAAAAAACGGTTCACATACAAACTTTTCATGAATTAGGTTTGTTTTTCTTAGGATTGAAAATTTCCAAATGAAAACCTAAAACTAAATCTTGTAAATTTTCATTTTTCTCAAGAAATATTTATTTATTCATCAATTTCGTTTTTATCTCTTTCAAAGTAGTTTCCTTAGATATAATGCACTTGCGCCAGCGTTTTTTCCAATCCTCGAAGCAATTCTGATATACACCTTTTGGTATGTCCTTAAGCTCTCTCAGCGATTCGGGTTTTGCCCCCTCAATCGTCGCAAAACACCGTCACGGTAATCGCCATGGTAATCGAAGAAAACAACGAGCAAAACTTTGATATTTGATCAATCTTGGCGTGCGTTTTTTGGTCTTGGCTATTCCATTGAGACGATTGGGCTTTGGTTTCGATGTCATAGCCATATACTCATGATTCGTCAACAGTTATGACCCTTTTAAGCAAATCTGGATCATCGTTGACGGTCAAAATTCAGCAATTTTGGAACGAATTTTGCTTACACACGCTTCATGCTCAAAATTTCCGAAAAGATTGCATTTCATGAGCCAGCCGATATGCCGACATCCTCAGCAAAATCTTTAATTGTGATTCGACGATTCTCCACAACAATTTTTTTCACTTTCTCAACATTTTCATCGATTGTTCATGTGCTGGAGCGTCCAGAGCGTCAATCACATCTTCTCGATTTTCTGCGAAAAGCTTGTACCACTTGTAAACTTTTTTTTGTGGCTCAGAGTACTCGCACTACTTGTGGTTTCGTTTCCGATGATGAAGCCGAATCAAAATTCAATGGCTAGCTGGCTGGCGGACACTGTCAACACCATAAGTCTTTATGGAACTCCTTTATGGAACTAGGCACAGTCCAGTATTTTCCTGGAGGTTGTAAATTGGCTGTGGCCAGCCTTTCTGGTAGCTCACATACAAGTTCATTGAACTGAATTTGAAAAAAATCAATCGTATAATCCCATCCTTTCTAGTACGTCCCATACAAATAATCGATTTAGCTCATATATTCTTTAGTTTACATCTTTCATTCGGTTACACTAAATTAACACAAATTTGGGCATAGGTTGAGTGTTTGTCTATGTAGGATCTCAGAATAAAAATAAAGCACATTGCCACAGCCCTTCTGGTACTTTCCACCTTTCACTGTAATTTCTAATTGCTAGCTTGAAGTCAAATAAATTCTCGCCAATCATATTGCCTTATAATACTGGGTGATATATGAAAAAACCGTTGGAATGACCATGCCCTCTTTGGTACCTTCCATACAAATTGTCTTATTTAATTTATGTATTATCAATTTTTCAGTTTCAAAAATAAAGCTAAATAAAACACACATAAAGCTGTGATTTTGATGAAACTTTTATTTCATTATAATGCTTGGATCTTGTCATTATGTACGAAATACAATGTTATCTGGATTGGTTGCAACGGTGGGATCCTTCTGTGGTAGACCACCTTTTCACACTTTTCGGGCGTTCTTTTAATTTTCAAACGCTCTAACATTAGAGAATTATCCGCGTAAACATGATCTTTGACGTAGTCCCGTCGTCAGTTTTGCTTGTGTACGTATCCGTTCAGCATAAAACGAGCCTCATCGCTGAACAGAATTTTTCGATAAAGCAGCGGATTTTCGGATGAGCTGTTGTAAGGCCCATTCACAAAAGTTAGACGTCGTAGTAGGTTGTTCGTCATTCCATGATAAAATGGCAGAGAATGTATACTTTTCACTTTGACAGATGACGTTTGGACGCCATTACCAACCAGTACTGCCAGCCTGAAAAACTTAAACCTTAAAAAATCACCCTACACTTACGCAGCAACGCAAAAGGACGATAGGTAAAGGTATATGTAATTTAGCTCACTTGACTAGAATTTCTGTACTAGTTTTTTTGGACAAACTTTGTTTTGGATTATTATGCGTCACTGTTAGTAACAATCTCTACTTCCTTTTTCGGGATGAAGGTGATTTTCCGCTTCTTGTATTCATGGCAATCTATTAATCTAATTTTTCGCAGAAATAGACAATTTGTTTTTAAGAGAAATCGAAATTATATTAAAAAACAACAAATTGATTTAAGTATAGTCATTTAAAGCGCTCTGCAATATTTCTTCCTAAATTTATAAAAAAATTCCTCTCGTTAGTTTTTGCATCACAAAATTGGTAAGCCAACTAAACACAAATTAGGCGTCAGATGTAGGTTAAATTGTTCTCAATTCGAAAATGTATTAATTACAATTGAATCAAGTGTCACCACAAAAATATGAAACGTAGTCAAAATATCATCAAGCATATTTGCCCTTTCGATCTTTTGGACATTAGAGCATTAGACGGATAATTCACATAACTGATTTAGTATTCATATACAATACCAGGACTGCGTAAATAATTTTCTGCTCAAAACTGCCTTCAGTTATTGAAAATAATGGTGATAATACTTTTGACCATATGACTGATTTATCCATAAATTTATTATATTTCAAATTGAAAAAATTCTGACAAATTTGAACACACATATCCAGGCTACCTTAGCTATATAAAAATTAGAAAGCGAAGTTGCACCGAGGCTTTAATGTCAATTCATATGTGCGAAAAGGCAATGGTAAGATTTTAATATCACAAAAATCTTTTGTATGTTTAACCAAACTTTGGAAAACGGCGATTTTGTATAGAATTTTATTTTATTGCTGCTATGACACTAAATTGCGGATACATTTCGATCGGAGTTTGGGAGGATATTAGAATTAGTTGTATTAACAACAATGGGAGTCAGTTAAAGTCCTTAATGGGAAAAAGTATTTGCATACACAGTGGGTCACACTGTATTTTATGCCGTGCATACATAAAATTGTTAAGGTCTATAACTTTTACCCTGAAAGGAGTTTTGAAGAAAGGAAACTGAAGAAATGTTGTTTTGTATAAAACAGTAAATAAAATATTCGTATAAAGGCAAACCCAAGACTCTCGGACATAAAACTGGCTACAAAAGTTCAAAAAGGGCTTGACAAAAAATGTAGTGTCGTAACCTTCCGCCAAGTTCTTTGAGATATCGATTTTCGTTGCAGAGTTGCCCGAGAAAATCCATTTATGAGCCCCAAAAACAAAATAAGTCGATTTAACTTTGAAACTCAGTTGATATTTCCAATGAGACAAAATTTAATTTGTTTCGGTCTGACGGCAATAAGGAACATTTAAAGCGGAATGTGTGTGTCTGTGCTGGTACTGGAAAATTGCCATTTATCGAATCTACAATGGACAAGCATAAATATCTTCAAATTTTAAAGGATAACTTATTCCAAAGCGCGGTAAATTTTGGCATCCGGTCCGATTTTCGATTTCACCAGGATGACGAGTCTAAACAAAAATATGGAATTGTCCAGGCGTGGTGTACATACAACTGCCCACATTTGACAACACCATCAGCACTATCGTCGAACTTGAATATCATTGAAAATTTATGGGCCATATTGAAGAAAAAATATCAGAAACCATAAGATATCTAACAAAAATGATCTAAAACAGGCTCTGGAATTAGAATGGAGTATAATATCACCAGATATTACAAAAAAAAAAACTTGTTAATTCTATTCCTAGCCGTCTTAAACCTGTTATAGACCAGAAACGGTACTATACCAAGTTTTAAAACATAAAGAATTTGTATATTTCTAGCTGTAAAAATATCTGCATAAAATAAGCTGTGTATTATTTTTATTTTTTTTTTAATTTCTTAGCATTAACGTAATGAACGTTAACAATAAATATAATTCCTTTATTGTTATTTTATATATATTTTTCTTTCAAATGGCATCCACATTTTTTCGAAATTCATTTCAATTTCGAAGTTATAGAGCCACAAAGCTTAATATATGTACTGCATAAAATAAGCTGTGACTCATTTATTTTACGCTTTCTTTCTTTTCGAAAATTCTACTAATAACAGAAAACTGAGCAAATTTTGTCAATTGTTTTGTGAAATTATAGAGCCTTAAGGTGGCGATAATGTTCGAGAAAGCACGTATAGCTACGGACGCGGAAGATGATATTTTGGCGATTACCGAAATAGCTATCCGGCCAGTCAGATTTGTCAATATCATCAATTTCGTAAAGCTTTTGAATTATTTTCTAAACAATCTTGTAGTGGATTAGGAACTAAGATCAAAAATAACAACTTTTATTACTGTATTCGTTGTTTTACTCCTGCTAGTAGAACAAGCGATATGTCTGTGCAATGATAACATATTAATATCGCAATTATTTTCTCACTTATTTAGAAGGTGTCTGCAATAGGAGTTTTAATTACCGCAATCGCTGTATTTTCATGCACTTAAGCACGTCAATGTCGGTACAGATCCCATACAGCTCATGATTAATACATCACCGATACTCCCCATCAACCATGATGGGTCCATAAATTGCATGATGAATTTTTTTGCTTGTGTTATAAACTGGAATTTGTATTTATTAAGCAAGGTAATTAGAATTAGTGTCTGACGCAATTGGATCTTTGTCGTCGAGAAGGCGCTTTGTCATCAATTTACTTGATAAATCGTTACAAATATTAATGTGGAAGCAATACTCTTCTTCTAATCTCTAGGTTGACACCATAACTCCTACTCGCGGCCGACTAATGATCCGTCCCTCCAAAGTTATAATAGGTAACGATCACGCATCGTCCAAAATCAGTGGGCTGCTTGTTCGTCAAAACAACACTTGAGAAGGCTGCAGCAATATTTCGAAAATTTCATACCTATGTAGACATCATAGGTTGTTTATGGCTTCTGTTGAAGATGGCACCAGTTGTGTTAATTGACACTTTCCTCATGGACACTTTCCTCCATACTTAAATCCTGGTTTGGTATAATATGGCTCAATAAGATTTTTGCCAATCACGTCGGTGAGTGTCATTCTACAAAGAGGTATAAGCACAGAGTAAACAGAAAAATTCGGCTATATAGTTATTGTCGCATGGGACAGCGTTATCAGCTTTATAGTATAGTAGATGATAAGTGGTATATGTCGATCTGTTTCGCTGCGTTGTTTCCAGGATTTGAAGTGTTGTTAATACCTGATCCGTTGTTGATTTACCAGGTATAAAACTGTATTAATAAGCGTTAATATTGTCAAATCAGATAGGCTTTAATCTTCAATCTTTGGCATTTTTCAATCAACATGAACTTATAAGCCATGAGTAAAAAACTGAAACCGCAATAGAGGATGCTTACACTAAGATCATATTTCGTGAAAACATAATATCACACAAATCGTGTTTAACTCCCGATGCATCATGTAGCTCTGCCGTCAAGCCATGAGTTCATCATCCTACCAGCTCATCGCCGTCGGTCTTAAACACCTCTTCCGGCCATCAGAGCCTGTATCTTCTTTTTAGGTTGTAATACTGCAGTGTTGTTATGTATACAGTGTCCTTTTCTTTAGACACAATTTGAGGCAGTTGGTGATACTGCTGTTCTGGTCTCGATTTGGCTCGGTGCTGCATTTTCCCAAGTCTTGGGGATAACCACACCTGGCTTTAGTTAGGTGCTTTTTTCGCTCTGCCCAATTTCGTGTGTAATTAGTTGCAGGTCCGAGTCTAAATTAGAATCACGAAGAACTCCTTCCTTCTGTTGTCAAGTGATCAATACATTTGATAATGTTATATTCAAGATGTAGCCGAGTTACCTTGTGGATGCCTTAGTGGTTCCACTTACTATTATGTGCGCCGCGGCGAAAGAAATCTATCTTAATCCATTTTTGGCAGTGTTGCTATGTAGAAAATTTGTTTAAACTATTAGACTATCCCATTTTGTTTTCACAGACTAGTCGTCTTTTCACTTTAGTTACCTCCAGACGGGTATGGTATTGCTAAGAAATACTTGCTCTAAGCTTGAAATTTGTGGGCTACTTCAGAAATTCTGCAAAGGGTCCGGGTTTTTCCCAAATGAACAATAGTGATCCAAAGTTAGAATTCCTCATTGCCCGGATGTCTTAATATAATATTATTTCTGCCAGAATAGTTGGGCTGCTCCGGGTAAAGAAACATTTTTAAACAAAATCAGTACATTGTTTTCTGTATATGAAATTGCTGCAACATCACGTTTATAATAGTTGCTTCTAATACATTCGCTCCTCCTTCCCCTTTTTTTCTATCACGCAGGGTATTTTTTTCGAAACAATGAAAAATTTCATTAAATACCCAGCAAAAACACTAAAAGTCATTCAAAAAGGATAAATAACATTCACTTCCAACAACGTAATATATGTATATTTGTCATTTCCAAAGAAACATTTTTACACCGTGCTATAACATTTTTTACAGAGTGCTATAACAACTCTCATGAAAATGTGAAGAACAAGCCTATGCTATATTTATTGGTGATTACGCAAATTTGCTCCAAATATTGCTGGGAATTTCAGCTTCCGCGGATGCACTTTTTTTGCTGGGTACTTTATGCCCATTTTTCACATTTCAAAAAAAAATTCAACTTACTAGAATCTATGAAGTTTCTAAATTAAATTTCGTAGTATCGGTCAATTTCAAAACTAAGTTTATCAAGCACATGACGTGTGTGCAATTTAGCTGAATTTCAATATGTGGGTCATTTGTATGGGAGGTACCAAAATGGCCAAGGTTACTGGCCTGGTAACAGGGAAAATATTAAATTTCGGAAAATTCCCCAGAAACCATTAGCTTAACAATAAAAATGTATTCTCAGTTTCCCTATCTCTGATGCAAATTTGATTTTCAGTAAACTACTATAAGACATTCTTGAAGTCTTTCTGTTTTATTTTTTATTTTTTTTTTTATTTTTTATTCTTCAAGACAATAACTTAATAATGTCTTTTCTAAGATGCATAACTTTATGAATAGTATCGATATTTTTACGGTTATTTTTACGAAAATGTTTCTGTGTTCAAACAGTTTATTTAGCCAGCACTACGTTTTCCATCTTCTTTGTTTATTTGGGGAAACGACAACGATTGAAAATCATTTGCTAATTAAATTAAATTTGATGGATTCGTTTTCCTTATCTGTGAGTATAAATTATTTTAAAGTTAATATTGTATATATTGGCGTTAGTTCTTCCCAAAGAATATACAAGATAATGGGTTTCAACAAAAAATAGCATATATGTATGTATTTTTATGCAAGAGTAGTGTGATATTTATGCCTTAGCTGGTAATCACAGTGTTAAATAAACCTATCAAATATTGATTGTTGTTTAGGGTAGTTTGGTAAATCTAATGCTATTGCGTTCCGGAATTATTTAGCATATTTTACTGTATTCAATGTCAAAATCAATTTGGTAATTCCAATGCTGTTACTTCCTAGTATTTTTTTTTTTGGTTTTGATGTATTTACTCGTATATGATCTTAGTCGAATATTTATTTCTACGCCAGGACAAGAACTGAACTTAAAGATTATGCGTATTAGTAATAGTCATATCATAGTCAAATGTCTGTCATGGTAAGGTCAGAAAGGTTTAATTTTGTTGACAATTACTAAATATGTTATTAATTATATTTTTATTAACTTTGTCTTCTACTTCTGAAGATAAGATATGTCATCTGATGCGTCATAAATGTAACACCCAGAAGTGAATATTTAAAATATCAAGTATCTTTTGACAAATGGGTTTAAGGTCGATTCAGCGATGTCTGTCTGTCCGACAATTGTTACAAATCCTTATGATTGTTTTTAAAACGGTCCCAAAACTAGCCGACCTAATAAAGAAGACACAAAAAAGTTGTGAAAAATTTCATTTTTATTTATTTTTTACCATAATCTCCTTTTAGTTCAGCACATTTTTCCCAACGATATCTATACCCTTTTTACAGTAAAAACTGTTAAAATCCTTAAAATAGCCATCAACTGCAGACTTCACCTCTTCACTTTTGCAAATCTTTTAGCACCGAGCCATTTTTTCAAGTTTCGAAATAGAAAATAGTTCGAGTGAGCTAAATCTAGCACTTAAGGTGCGTAATGAAACAATTCAAACTTTAATTCATTCATTTTGACCATCGCAATGTGTGAATTGGAGCATTGTCTTGATGAAACAACACTTCCTATTTCACCAAATGCAGCTTATTCCCCATAATTCCTATAATCATCACATAAAATCTGCAATAAATTAGCATAATATTCAACGTTGGTGGTTTTTCCTTGCTGAAGATAATCAGTATAAATAATGCCATCTTTGGATACGATTCTCCCATTTCAGCTCACTGCTTTGACTGTTTTTTTTGTTTCAGGTATAAAGCGGTGGTCCCATGTCTTATCCATGATTATAAATTGATGCAATATTTCTGCTTTATTGCAATAAAACAACACTAAACACTCTATTGAAACATCTTCACGAAACTGTTTTTGCTTTATTGAAAGCAAGCGCGGCACCCACCTTGCGGACAGCTTTCTCATCTTCAAATCTCCTGTCAATATACGACGTAAAGCACTTTTTGAAGTGCCTATGGGTAACATAGCCGACGATAATTCAATACCATTTTGTGGATGTTTTTATCGGTGTCTGGCATTAGTCGATCACTACGTTGTTCGCCTTGGCAGATAGTACAGCTTCGTTTAAACTCTGCTACCTAATATTTTGCAGTAGTAAACAAGGGAGCAGATTCCCCCAAGTAGAATCTACCCCTGCTTTAACATTGGTTGGACCGAGACTTTTCAATAGAAATATTTTATTGCACAACGGCGACCAATTTTTCCCCTTTTTACAAATTCACTGAGATCATTTTCTTTTGATGGCTCAAATAAAAATATGAAGCAACGTGACGCCTTGAAACCTAAAACGTATATTTTATAAGGTTGCAACTTTTCACTAAAATATTTTTTTCAAACGATCTGTACGCTAATTCTGGAACCGCCCTCGTATAAGCATTTAATTACGAATCTCATAAGAAAAAACCCTGAAAATTAGATCCGATATAGTAAAACTTAAGGATTCTTTAAAAAAATTGGACAAAAGTGTAACATAAATAAATTTACAATCAAGAAAAATATGTTTTTAAGGATAATTCCGACAGTATTAAACTTTTAATCCACTTAATCTAGATATGAAATATTTCGTAAATCATTATTAAACAATTATTCATAACTGGACACTGGCAATTGATTTTCTGTGTGGACCGCGAACCACCCTAAACGACTTGCTTTTGAATTAATAGAACACAGTTTTTTTTAACTTAAGTGCGAAATTATGTGATTGTTAGTGTATCCTACATCAATCACACACTTTGCTGTATTTGTTCCTTACGTCCTTACTAAAATCACAGATAACAACTATATAAAAAGCGTTTACGAAGTATAAAATTTGATGTAGTTTTATATTAAAACACACATGTAAATGACAACTTAAATTGCATTTTTGTGAAGGCTACGAATATATCCTAAATTATATATTATTTGTTTGTAATATGTTCATATATTCTCACATATTTTGTGAAAATCAAGGAAACTGACATACGACAACTATACATTTTCAATCATGTTGCTGGTGGACTTGTTTTTAACAAAAATCTAAATAAGATTATTAGAACGAATAACAACAGCTACAGTCACATTTACTCGACCGAATTGTACATTTTGAATTCATTTTCAGTTAGATTTTCCGTGATAAGATTGCCAAAAAATATATTTTTTGATGGAAATCAATCACAAATTTGTTAACTTTTTTTTTTCAAGATTGCATAAGTTTGTTACCATGCACAGTACATCAAATGTAATGAGGAGAGGTAACCGATAATGACCCAAATCGATAAAATATGAAAAATCAGATTTGCGGATTTTCTAATGCTGTTCTTTAGTTTGGTATGCTTTGCACAAAATACACTCAGATAGATCAGTAAGAATTCAAAAGTTATTTTGTAAATTTGCTTACAAAATTTTAAGTTAATATAAATTGATATTAATATTAGTTAAGTTAGTATTAAGTGGCTCTTGACGAATGCCCATATAAAAGCTATAATTTATCTACACAGTTGGCAGTTGGAATATGAATTCTTATATATTTTGCACAATAAAGCACAACATTTCGATTCTTTTGAAGATTCGAGAGTGACGAATGTGATATTAGATTGCAATTCTTTAATAGTATAGTATAGAGGAATGATATCACATGGTCTAGTAGGAAAACTCACCCCTTGCTCATCGAATTGATCCCATCATGAAACTATACTTTCTAGGGCTATGTGGCAAGAAACGCCGTCTTTTTGGTATCAATGACTTTAATAACAGGCACGGCGCTATAATGGGCACAATTCACGCTTATGGTCCGGTCTACCTAATTTTTGAAGAAATATCAGATCATACATCAAAATTTATGTTTTATAGAGATTATCGAGAACTCTTCAGTGCAAATGTGGCAATTTTTCTTTTTGCTGCAGCATCATCGTTGAACAGAAATTCTTGCAGCTTTTCACGAGCCCAAGTGGTAAAATGCTATAAATTCGGAGAGTCGAAAGGCTCTAATCCTTGCACGAGTAAAATTTTGCACACTTTTCAACCAATTTGGTCACATATTTAAGTGCAACATGACGCTATATGCAACACTACGATTGTAATAATAGACATTCTGATTGAACGATTTGAGGTTATGGTTATCATTATTGGAGGTCATCCAGACCGTGCGTTTTACCCGCATTGTACTTTTTCATGTGAGATTTTCTAAAGCTGCAGTTTGATGCCAATAATCCGCATTCGGTCCATGCCTTCAAAGTCAACATAACTCAGGCCATCAGCCGGATCTATAAAAATATTTTCGTTAATACCTCACACACAGCTTGTTTTATTTCATTTGAACATCGGAGAATCCTATTTTATAGAATCACTTATAACTACTGTCAGACAGTGCTTATATCCATCTGTGCGTTCACTCCTTTTTTAATTTTCTTATTGCCACCGTAAGAATATTGTCTTAAGAATATAAAAAAAATTCATAGTTAAAAACATTGTTGTCAATGCAGTTATAGATTAAACATCTTAATCTTAAAGACAATGTTAAGGCATTTCAAGGTGCACATTATAAATTGAATCAATATAAGAACACTTGTTATTGTTTACAAAATGAACAAACTCTCGTCATACTCCCACTGCTTTTCAATCCTTGGATCATAGAATGTTCTATGAAATATAGCTTAGGTCCTTGCTGTCGTTTTTGTTTTAATATTTTATCGACTTGTCTTACCCCTTTTGTCACATTAGGGGAGTGTTGCCGCTCATAATTCCATGTAACGCTATTGTGTGAATTTAAGTACTCAAGCGTTTAGCAAATATTGGTTTTGACAAAGAAGAGCCTATCTAAAAAACATTTTCGTTCAAGGAGTTCGAGAGACACGTGTCTGCGATTAGACATACGAGTATGTAAAAATGTATATACAGCTTCGCCAATGATTGGAAAACATATCAATAGCGCTTAGGCCGAAAGCGAAAAAACGTATTCGCATTTTGACAATGTTTTTTTTCTCTTGAAATAGAGAAAAAGTGTTGAATTACACAATTTGCGGCATGAATGCTCATTTTGAATAATTCATGAATTAAAATTTCTTTTATATTCAATACCCAAATGAGAGTGTGCTCATTTTGTCATTATTTTTGAAGCAATCATCTGAGACTCAAACATCTCTCGTAATTAAAAACGTTGTTGACAGTTAATTTATGGATTAAATAACGTAATCTTCCAAACGCTGTTGATACATTTAAGGCTTTATATTGCTTACTGAATCAACTAAGAAAACCTTATTAAAAAGTTAGTGTGAAAATTTCAGTCAGGTAAACTGAGTTACATAAACCTTCACTCACCGTCCTTTTGTGCTGTTGCAGAAGCATTATGGGCCCCTCTGACTGACAGGACTTTACTCCTTCAGAAGAAGGTATGAAAATACTCTGAATTAAAGTCCAATAAAAGAAGCAACATGTATGTGTCGTAACTTAAGGGGCGTGGCATGCAGTTTATTTTCAGTCCAAGTATTAAACGCCTGATGCGTATTCAATTATACTGAATATAGTGCAACAGAATGAAAGATACGAATCTAGAAATATATAAGTTTGATATTGTAATTTGTATTGGAGTTACTAGAGAGGGCGTGGTTATTCGGTGGCATTTTGTGTAGTACTTTAAAGCAAAATAATTGACAAGAATTGAATTAACTTCAAGCTACAAGTTATGAACTACAGTGGAAAACACCGATATCCAAATGGAATTACAGAGGACTGATTGAATTTTGAAATACCGATTTGTGTGGATGGTACTAGAATGAACGTGACAATGTAAGCCGTTTTCATTGTGAATGTATACCAAATTTGATTGTATTTAGTGCAAATACATACAAAATGTGAACCCTAAAATATATGGTTTAAATAGGTCATTTGTATAGGAGGTACAAGAAGGGCTGGGGTTAATCTGTCCATTTTTTCCAATATATACAATCCCGATTACGATCTGGCAAAATAAGAAGCTTCACAGAGATTTACTGCAGTTATCACGCGCCACAGCCAGCCAGCCAGATAGACGACATTGCTCAAACGATTTAAAAGGTCATGAAATGGATTTCGTAAAAAAATACGTAGTATTTGAAATGCTTCCTTCTATGTGCCACATTTTTGGCCCTATCAAATGAAATATATATATCGTCATTCCTCCATGTGAAAGCGTAATAAAATAGAATAATAATCATAAATATCTTTCCATTGCTTGCAAAATAGAATATTGTTTGAAATGTGTTTTTTCTTATAAGATAAACGCAACTCAAAGGCTGATTTACCTAAGGCGATGGGTTGACGCAGCACAATCGTGACGCACTGTTGACTTTCAGACTTAACTCAAGCGTCCACCACCTAAGCCCGTTAAGACTTGCTTCACGTTTCCTCGCAAAGATATCATTATTCACACCACATACAACTTCATTCAAACATTCAATCTGCTCATCAATGGTCAGTCATCCTACGGAATACCACTATGGGAACGTCAGCAATGGAAGCTGAAATAGAGTCACCATACACGTGCCACTGGTACACCAGCGCATTACATCTATGATGCTGACGCGAACGACTTCAGGGTGAATGAGGACAATATCAATGATATTGTATTGTGAGAGGGCGTGGTTATTCGGCTATTTTTTTTACATTTACCAAGCATTATAAAGCAATATAATTAACAAGAATTTTATTAACTTCAAGCTAAAAATTACGAATTACAACGAATAACTAAATTTCTACAAATTTCTTTGGGGGGTGCCAGGAAGAGTTTGGCAACATCACCCGTTTCTGTATTTGGAACTTTACCTACCAAACGTGAGATATGTATCAAATTCGGCCGAGTTTGGTACAACTAAATGAAAGATGCAGAAAGAAGAATATGCCATTTGTATGGGAAGTACAAGAAGGGTGGTGGCTACTTGATCGATTTTGCCCAGTTTTATAGTCAATAACAAAGAAATTTAATGAACAGAGATCTAGGTAAGTTTAGCTTACTAGATAAAAATCCTGGAGAAATGATTGAATTTCGAAAGATTGCTAAATTTGTGTGGGAGGTGTCAGAGTTAGTGTAGCAATATCCTGCTTTTTGCCTCAGAGATACTACCATACCAAATACTGAGGTTGTGCTTGGCTAAAGTTAATGCAACTACCTGAAAGACCTGAATCCAATAATATATGTCTTACATCTGTCATCTGTATGGGAGATAGGAATGAGGTTAAACGTCACTTTTTTTTTTTTAATTTTAGCAGAAATTATGAAAGAACTCAAGGTTACACCTCAGAAAGGGTGGGCTAACGTAGCCCACTTACAGGGCTATCCATTAAGTGGTTTCAAAACCGCCAGTCTGGCAAAGGCAGTCAGCTGTTAAATACCTGTCATCTGAAGTTTTACTTACTTAGTGAAACGTTGGCCATTTATGAATGTAGATCGTTTAATAACCGAAGAATGCGTAAAACTTACTACAAATGTGGTTATTGAAACGTGACTCAACACAACCGATTTCGGCTTCATTGTATAAGAAGTTTCTAGAAAGCGTAATTTCACGTTTTGGCAACACCAGTTGGCCACCAAGATCTTGCGATTTGACCCCTTAGACTTTTTTATGTTGCTACGTTAAAGGCCGTGTTTGCACGGAAAATTCTCAAACGTGCCGCTCAAAATGTGCGAAAAAGTGGACGAAAACTACCACAAAAGGATTCACTGCTGCAATCAATCCAAAGGCAGTTATCTAAATAACATTGTATTTCATAATGGCAAGTTTCAAACAATATAATGAAAAAAAAGTTTCATCGAAATCATCACTTTATGTGCGTTTTAGTTAACTTTACTTTTGAAAGCGAAAAATGGATAACCTTGTACAATTCTTGGCTACGATCTGAGAAAATATTCCTCTGTTCTATTTAGTTCCACAGAGATTTATGACAGTCATCGTGTCCACCAGCCAGTTTGCCAGACAGATAGATACCACTCTATCGACTAAGTCATGGCCAAAAGGTACTTGGTGCTTTAAACACTTCTCTGTTTGCGTGTTCGGCGATTTTTGATCAAAAAAGTTGCATCAAACTTTGTGTAAAAAAAGGACATATGGTGAGAGTACTCTGAGTCAAAAAGAGTGGTACCACTTCAAAGAAGTGGTAGAAGCTTTTCACAGAAGGTCAAGAAGATGTAAATGACGACGTTTGCTCTGGACGCTCCAGCACATCAACAACCGATGAAAATGTTGAGAATGTGAAGAAAATTGTTATGGAGAATCGTCGAATCACAATTAGAGAAGTTGCTGAGGATGTCGGGATAGCATTTGGACCCCTGCGACTTTTTCTTGTTCCCTAGATTAAAGGGGCCCATGAACGGACGGCGTTTTGCGACGATTGATGAGATAAAAACCGAATCGCTGAGAGAGCTCAAGGACATACCAAAAAGTTCATATCAGAACTGCTTCGAAGATTGGAAAAAACGTGGCACAAGTGTGTTATATCTGGGGGAGACTACTTTGAAGGAGATAAAATAGAAATTGATGAATAAAAAATATTTTTTAAGAAAAATGAAACTTTACCCTGTTTTTGAACACACCTTATATGTAAAGATATAGATCTTTGAGATTCATGACTTTTATTTTATGGGAAGTGGCAGAAGGGGCAATGTAACTGCAGCTGAGTCTTGGTTAACGTCTAGTAAATATTAAAATCGGAAATTAATGGGCAATTCGGAAGTGTGTTATCGTAAGACGAATTTTTGAGATAGTTTATATAAGAAGCACATGTAACTATTTGCAATCTGACTCTACATATTGTCCTGGCGTTGACATTCATTCTAAGAAAGCATTAGCAAAAATTAAGCCGATTTATCATATAGTTGTTATAATCCGACCAATTTTTGGGAGCAATATATATAAAGGGTGATTTCTTGTTCGTAGTTTTTTTACAAATCGAATGAAACACTCAAATTTGCATCATATATTAAAATTTTTTATTGGAATCGATAAATTGCTCTTTGCCATTTAATTTTTAAAGATAATTTCATGTAAATGTTGTCCGCGGCTCCGTCTCAAAATGTTCATTCGGAAGGTCCAATTTTTCGAATAACGCATGTTATGTTATCCTGTAAATCGAGAGATAAGCTGCTCATCAAATTCATCCCTCAACACATCCATTGTTTCACAAGCAGTGTAGCATGTTGCATAGTCCTGATGAAACCACATGCCAACCAAGTTCAACTCAGCCAATTGAGGCGAAAAAAATCGCGTATCATGACTTGATATCGTTCGCCGTTGACAGTAACGTTTCTTCCACGGTCGTCTTTGAAGGAAAATGAACCGATGATGCCACCAGTCCATAAACCACACCAGACTGTCGTTTTTCCGGGATGCATCGGTAATTCATGTATGGCAAGTGGCTGTTCATCACTCCAGGCGCGACAGTTTTACTTGTATACGTATCCGTTCAGCAGAAAATGAGCCTCATCGCTGAACACAATTTTTCGATAAAACAGCGGATTTTTATTGAGCTTTTGTGAGGCCCATTCACCAAAATTTAGACATTGTGGTAGGTCATTCGGCTTCAATTCTTGCGCGAGTTGAATTTTATAGGATTTCAAACCCAAATCGACGTGTAAAATTGTCCTTGTGGTTGAGTAACACATGCCCAATCACGATCGTCATTAACACTGGTCGCAACGGCTGCAATATTTTCTGCGGTACACACTCTACGCATACGAGTCGATGGTTTTATGTCCAACAAAGTAAATTTTGGAGATAACAGCACGAATTGTTGATTCAGCAGGTTGATTATGACGACCATATTATGGTCGTATCAAACGATGCACATTTGTCACAGAGCACGAATTTTGATAATAAATTTCAACGATTTGCAATCGTTGCTGGTTTATTAGTCTTTCCCTGATGAAATGGCAGAGTATACTGTACACTTTTCTGCCAACCTGGAAAACTTAAATCTTAAAAAATCACCCTGTATTATTTGCTGGGAGTATCAAGGATTATCCAATCAAATTTAGCATATATTGGTGGCGAGTACCAAATTTCGCCTGTCTAATTTGATTACTGGAATTTTTCTGCAACCGTTTTATCTTTTGTCATAAAGCCGCCATTCTGATCTCATTGTGGTTTGGTGGTGTAAAATCCATAACGTCATGATTTTCTTACTTGTGTTTGTTCAACTAGCAGCTTGTAGAAATGTCTGCTATCTGCCACATATTCTATACCAAAGCCGTTATTGTTACCTTTTTGTGAAATTTCTAGTCATCATGTTTAGCTTTCTGTCTCTATTTAGCACCGCTTTTTCTCTCCTTTAGCAACCGTTTCTGCACTTTATGGAGACGCTCCGATTTCTCCATCGTCTCGTAAATGAACACAAGTATTTTCAGACACAGTCAATTGGAGACGGCAGTTGAATCCGCGTGTCAACCATGGCACCATATTATGAGATTTATATATTTACAAATGTGTGAGTTAATAACTGCCATTTGGACATCTTTTCTTAAACCTTAATAAATCCAGACTACTTGGGATCATTAGTTGCAGGCATCTTCGTTACGCTTGTAAAAATATGTCTATTAGATAAAAATTGTCTGTTCAAACAACGAATTTGGTCATTTAAATTCAACTTAATCCTGCAGTTTTCAAGAAAATCATACTATGGTTTGACGCTTTTTCTAGAACGTACAAGTTATTGTTTATTATAAGCAAGTATAGGCGTAGTGATGTGCCATATGTTGAGTGTTATATCATTACTATGATTAATATACGTCTAAAGATAAAGCGTACCCTTAAGTGTTATTCTAGTAATACAACGTCTGTCCACATACAACAGGAATTCTTTTAGAGCAAACAAAAATTTAAAAAATGGGAAAATAAGAATGGATAAACATTCTTTTATGTGATTTTTCGTGGTAGTCGTCCTTATATAGGATATACAAAAAGCTTTACATTGTGCACAGTTTATTGTTAACAATCATTGTTTGTTTGTTGGAACAGTTGTCAATTAATATAACACACAGCAACGGGGATATATTTGGGTCGTTTAACCAAAATATATCGTATTTCATGACAAATTTTGAAATTTTCGCAATCAGTAACTCCCACATCCTAAAAGTAATCGTTAGTGTTTTCTTTATGCCACTCCCAAAGTAGTAGGCCATAACCATGTTAACGACTCGAACTGAAAAGCGTCGTTGGGGTATTAAATTACAACGCAAAGCAATCTTATGACTGTGCACATAAGTGGGAAGATAGAATGTATATCTCTAACGACCATAAATATATTCTAAATTATACATTTCCATTTAAGTTAATTGTATGTGCACATTCAAGTAATCTGACATATGTTGCTGGGTTTGTTTTCAATAAAGTTTAAATAATATACGTGATATGGAAATGAAAGCCGACAATTGCTGTCATATTTATACCTTTCTCCGAAGGAATGAAGGTGTATTTCATGTGATACGGCTAAAGATGTAACACCCAATAGGAAACGATGTTTAAAACGCCAGGAATCTTTTGACCGAATACGTTTCATGACCATTTGAGTCGATTTAGCGATATTCGTCTGTTTGGCTGGCTGGTGGACGCGATTACTATCGTAAACCTATGAAATTTCTTACTATTTTCCAGCTCGTAACCCGGAATTGTAAATGGGTAATTTTTTCTCTGTTCTTCTGGGTTCTGGGAATTCATCCGTAATCTACAGTATCCTAAATTTTTGCCGTTTGCAACGTTTTTATAATGTTTGGAAAAATTTGAAAAACTCGACTAATTAACCAAATGCCGATTAAACTCATATATTCTTACGTTAAACTCTTTTATTTAGTTAAATTTGGCACATGTTCAGTGTTTAGTGTACTATATATACTATAGCAGAATGAAATCGGAACATATTGCCACACCCATTGTGGTACCTCCCACATATGTTCACTGCTTTTCTAATTTTTCATTTCTCTGTAATTTCTAACCACCAGTAGACTGTAGTAGTCTAGATTTTTGTCCATTACATTGCTTTGTAATTCTCTATAGAACCGGACAAAATCCGATCAAGTAAACACGCCCCTTCTGGTATATCCCCTACCGATGTTCTTAATCCATATCTTTCAATTAACTGTTTTCAATCCGCCCAAATTTTCACATATATTGTGTTCGATAAACTAGTTTCTGAGAAAGAAGAAGGACCATGGTGGCACGCCCATTCTGTTGACTCATTTACAAATTGGCTAATTTGTCGAAATTTAATATGTTGTTTTAATCTGCAATCCGCATAATTCTGTCGATTGTATTGCGTTAAAATGCTGCATAAATTGTGAAAACATCGTGTGTGGATACCATCTCTGGTACCCCGAATGCAAATTACTTTATTGAACTTATACATTCCTTGATTACATTTATTACTGAAAATGAAAAGATATTATTCTCTGATACTCTTTAGGGTGCCATCCATACAAAATGACCAAACGGAGACTTCAGAAGGTTAAAATTTTACTTCCTTTATTGCGTTTTAATGCGGAGTATTTCTATACCTTCACCCGAAGAAACGAACACATATGCATATCACTTAGCAAAGCAATTTACCACGCCCCTCGCGGCACCCCTTACTCTTCAGTAGTAACGCAAACGGGCGTTGAATGAAGTCAGTTTCCTTGATAGAAATTTCTGTACTGCTTATGTTTAGCTCTAAACGTTTGGGTTTCCCCTTTACGACCAAATCATTTTCAATGGTTTGGCAACCCCTTTCGTAATGTTCGAATCGGTTTGAACATTGTCTGAGTTTTCACTCGGACTGAAATATATTAGTTTCTGACGATTAACGGCTACCGCTGATAGAAGCCACCTCGCTCCATCTTGTTTGAAGAATATATTAAACTTCACTTGCTATACGCATTTGGTCATAAACGTATCGTCAGATATAAACCTCTGTGCAGGAATAGGGTAATATCGGCATAATAAAGGTGACGCCTTTATGAAAGAAAAAACCACTAAAATCATTTTGTTTTATTTCCGATCACATCAATTTGCAACATTTAATATTGGTCCTCCGCGAACCAGATACCTGGACTAATACTGCAACGCAAACATTGGTCCGAGGTTGAAGAGACGAGCCAGCCATATTAATCTCTTGTTTTTTTGCACAAGGTTTTGGATTATAAGGAAGTTGGGTCCATTAGAAAAAACAGTAGTTTTAGTAAAGAGTGGCTTTATTAGACAGAGATGGTGATTTGTCACGGTTAATGTACGACATCAGAATATGGCAGAATATATTATAAAATATATGTATATGTCGATGAATCGAACTTGACTCCTATAATTCGGTACATCGACGTGTAAATAAATTGTAGATTGAACGGGATACAGTTTAAGCATCCCATTATAAGCATCCATAGAGTGGCCCGTTTCTAAGGAATTTTATGAGCCTTTCATTATAAGTATTTGAATTTTACGCAAGATGTTATGAAATATATTTTATACTATAAAGTAATAACACATAATACAAAAAAAAAAAAAAAAAAAAAAAAAAAAACACTCCTCAAAACAGTCGAAAAAAAAAAAAATAACCAATTAATTCACAGTAGAAACGATGTATTAAAATTGGCGAAAACAAAGGTATGAAAATTAAGAACAAATAAATTATATCAACACATCAACCAACTTTCAAGCTGTAATAATAAAATACATACATACTGGCTGTCAGAAGTCTTCTTTAGACTTGCAAAAAATACCTCATACAGTTCTAATAAAATAACCACTTCATATTAGGCCTATCGTGCTACTACTTCCGTTTCCCCACAAAATGGACACGATACGTTTAATATAATATCTTAGTGTTTATGATGCCAGAATAGAAAAAAAGGCACTACAAGTCAAGTAACTACAAGGTATTACAAAGGGTTATCCATTTCTCGGTTCAAAAGTAAAGTTAAATAAAACACGCACAGAACTACGATTTCGATGAAGCTTTAATGCTGTTATGATGTTTGGATCTTTCCATCATTTTATTTACATTAAAATGATAGCCTCTACATTGGTTGCAGCTGTGCCACTTCCACCCACAGCCACTTCTTCACACATATCGGGCGGTATTTCGGCGATAACTTGACGAATGTTGGTTTTCAACGCTCCAACGTTTGGGGATTATCCGCGTAAACAAGGTCTTTGACGTAACCCCGGTTATCATATGGTAACGGTTCTTTCAGCATCATTTTCGAAAAATATGGCTCAGTGTTACCTCCAGACCATAATGCGCACCAAACACTCACTATTTCCGGATGCAATGGCTTTTCCACAATTACTTCTGGGTTGTCCGAGCCCTCTCATATGCCACAATTTTGCCTGTTGGCGTAACCACCACGTGAGAAATGAGCTTCATCACTGAATAAAATTTTGTTCGAAAAATCGCCGCTGAAAGCATCTTGGTGTAGCACCCAGCCAGCATATCTAAGGCGTTGTGAATGGTGAGCTGGCTTTAATTGTTGCGTGAGTTAGATTTCATATGGACTTGGCCCAATTGCTGAGAATGCCGTGGAATTGAAAAATATTGGATTATCCGTCAAACTTTCACCAACAGAAGCGATATTTTCGGCAGTGCGTACATTGTGCTGATGCATAGGTCTAATCACATATGTAACGATACCAGTCTCTTCAAATTTCTTTATAATGTTGTTAATTCCATACATAGTGGGTCGATTATGGCGACCATAATCACCCCGTACGAAAAGTGTCCATGTTTGAATCACTACATTTGTAGAAAGTTGTAGCTATTTTTACGCGTTCTTCGGTTATTAAACGATCCATATTCGTAAATGGCAAACCTAACTAAAGAAATAACTCTTTAGACAACAGATATTTAATAGATGGCAGCTTTGTCAGCTATTCCGTTCAATTCGGTTGTCTGGAACTGCGAGCGAATACTGATGAATGCCTACAGCATTTTCAGCTCCTTTTCAGGGGATAACCAGCCACACATATTCTCTAGTTAACAACAGAATATATTTTAGTGTGAACGGCATTTTAACGCTGAGGAAC
>JAHXMU010000369.1:603893-647441 GCA_019455685.1 Philornis downsi | reverse complement strand
TACGAAGTACATTGTCCAAAAAGTTATTGTAAAGCTCGCTCATTCATCTTCAATTTAACGACGTTTGCAAAGGCTTCAACTGAACTCTGTGCTAGACAGATGCGGGGAAAATTATGATGAAACGTATCAAGACTGGGCAATTACATAATGATTGTGGACAAGAAAGGTCACAGCTAGTTGAGAGATTTGCGGGTTCTGACATCCACATCTGAAATTGCTTTAAGTCATGGACTATGCATTTCTGAGTTCTATGTTCGACGTTGCAAAGGCTCTGTAATAGAATACTGTGGAATGATAACCAGTACAACATATTTATTATACTCGTACATTATTATAAATGATAAACGGTAGTAAAGATTGCACTAATTGATCTAGAAAGGAGCCTGAGTGGCATGGAAATAATTTGCGACCACTTTTGTGAAAGCGTGCTATGTGCTAGTTGTGTCAAAGTGGTAATATTTCAACTGTTTTGTGATCATTGAAGAACTGATTGTGGGAGTATCGAACATTATTTTTTCTTTAGAAATAGCAAAATAAGAGAGACAAAACTTTGCTTTGCGGGACAACATTTAAGATGTTACCGGCGCAATAGAAGTCAAAAATACGATTTCTTATATTCATTTTCATATAGTTCGCCAGTGTTGGATAAATATTGGAGCACAACTAATTTCCCGCTGTTTGCCAATAGATGGCACCAGCTGTGAGTGCAAGTCGATTCTGCCATAACATAAACGTCATGGGCCAAGCTTAGGCATATGGTAAACATACCGCCTCGACACAATAGTGATTTTCCTTTGACGTCATATTCTTTAGCTGTGTGAATATACCTATATATGGTTTTGTACCAATAATCATCATATGCGGCAAGTATTGATTGTTTTCTTTCAATCGAAGAAAACTGCGGCTGAAGCTCATCGAGAGCTTCAAAACATTTACGGAGATACTGCTTTAAGTGAAACAACGTATCGAGATTACTTCCGTCGGTCTAAAGACGGTGATTTTGATGTGCATGACCGTTCGCATAAAGGAAGACAGAACACCTTTGAAGACAGTGAATTGACGGCATTGCTTCAGTATTAGGATTTATCTGCCATGGCATTTCCAAGCAGTAGCATGCGTTGAGAATGAACCAAGAGCAAGATACTTGGGTTCCTTATGAGTTGAAGCCAAGGGACGTTGAGCGTCGTTTTTCCACTGCTTCAGCGACAAAAAAGGGAAGGGTTTTCTTTTTCTTATTGTAACGGGCGATGGAACTTGGATTCATTACAGTAATCCAAAGGAAGGAAAGGCGTGAATGCTTCTACGTCGTCGCCTTTGCGACCTGCGAAGGTTATGCTCTGTATTTGGTGGGACCAGGTCGGTGTTATTTATTACGAGCCATTAAACCACGCGAAACCATAACTGGGAATCTGTAACGATTTCAATTAATGGGGTTCTGCCGAGCTCTGCGCGAGAAACGCCCACAATGCGCGGTGGGGCACAATGAATAATTTGCTAACTTCACGGTAAAGATGTTTTGGCTTGTTGCTATCTCTACTTAATATGCTTTAGAAATTTCTTTTGATCTGTTTATGTTGATACTGAATGCTCATAGTAGAGCGCATCACAATCAAGATACGCTTAAAACTGTTTTATCTTCATTATGCTCTGTTAATTTTCCCCATTTATATTATTAACTATTTTCAAATTGAGAGTATCAAGTAGGGGGAGTAATGCGATTTTTGAACTTTTGCGACGGTGTGCGAGGAAATTTAAAATTTTAATTTAAATTTGAGCAATATTTTTATGTTCTTATATGTACGAGTGTAAAATGTACGTGCTTTCGGTATAAAATATGTGTTAACATTCAAGTGTTTGTGGAAGGAATGTTTATATACTTGAGAGAGCACGTAAATAAATGCAAATTAAGTAAAAACATCCAGTCTATTAAATGAACTAAGAAGTTTCACCAAGAATTTTAGTATGTTAGTAACATGTTGCCATGGATTTGGAATAGAACCAACAGTGGATTTTCCTTTATGTAACAGACACTATTTGGTAATATATGGTGTCCAACGATGATATGCATAATTCTGTATTGCGTAGAAACGACCCGTAAATGTATGACAAGTTAATATATTTTGTTTGTTTCACTAAACATATTGTGTTCGCTTTGTAAATAATATTCAAGAAAAGTGTTTACAATAACAATCTAGCATTCTTTTCCGGAAAAACGAATGGTGTGTGAAATAGTAATTTCTTTGATACTGTTTGCCTTTTACCACATTAGCAACAAAATGAAACGTGACTGATGGGGAGTAGCAATATTTGATGCTTTTCTGAAAATGTTGTTGCGGTTAGGCTATCTTGGGCTACACGTTCGTCACATTTATTTATCCGAACTGCTGTTGCAGACAAAAATAAATATTCCAGGGATGATGTCAAATTTCTTATCACAACATCTTGTACTTTAAAAAAATTTTTTAAAGTTTTCCCCGCAAAAAAAAAAAAAAAAAAAAAAATAAACATACTTTAACTTAAAAAATAAAAGTTAAATTAGCTTATGAAGCAGTAGAGACATTTCACTCAGCCAAACTAATATATACCTTACTTATAAATACCTTTTATTGAAATGCATATGCTTGTCTTGCAATTAATATCCAAAGCAAAAATCCAGGACATAGGATATTTTTTAAATTTCGTTTTTGCGCAGCTTCATGGTAGGTACTCTCAATTGCGTAATTTTTGGCATAAAATACCAAACATATTAAATTTCGTTTTTTCGAAAACTTTACTAAATTGCGTTGGAAAAAGTGCAAAAAGTTGAAAAAAAAACAACTCTGTAAAGGCATTACCAATCGTTTTCCGCACGTAATGTTCACATTTATACACACACATTGACAATGAGAAATAAAAAAAACTTCAACAAAACGTGAACACCGCAATGAAACTGCATTGGAGAATATCAAAATTGTAGAATTGATAATTTCCCTGTAGGAAATGTCAGTAGTGAATCTGTACTGATTCACTATTGACATTGTCACCAGTACTACTGACCAGTTGTACCCCATGCAATGTTCTCTACTATTGACATCTAACATGTGATTGTCATTGAGAATACGCTACCGACAGCGGTACTAGTTGGTTTTTTTCGGGCCATTTTGAGATTTTGGAATCAGAGATTCAGTAGTTCATTTTAGCAATTGTAGGCTACATTTTTGCATATTTTTTAGATATTCACACTAAAAAATATTATAAGAAGTATAAATTCAAATAGGAGCATTTATTTTAATGAAGTTGTACATTTTGTTAAAGAAAATTTTTTTCAAAAGAATTGGCCACAACTGGATTCGCGAACTTTCAAATAATGGGATTCCGTCAATGTTTATATCCACTTTAATTTTTTCGTAGTTTTTTAAAACATCTCCAAGATTTGTTAACTGAGATTTTATTCCTAAACAAATTTGAACAATTGATATTGTTTGCTAGTAGAAGGTACGAGGTCAGTAAAAGTGGAGCGCTACACGAATGAACAACGCATTCTCATTGTGAAATTATTTTACCAAAATTGTGAAAGTTTTGCGGCAACAGTTTGCAAATTGCGATCAAAAGAGTCAACTGTTAAGAGATTAATAGATAAATTTGCCAAAACTGGGTCTGTTAGTGATGTAAAGACAACAACGCGCCTTCGACCAGATCCATCGACCGAAAATGTCACAGCTGTACGTGATGATGTCGCTCAAACTCCTTCCACCTCAATTCGACACCGAGCTCAGCAAATTGGTGTCTCCAAATCCACTATGCAGCGAATTTTGACGAAAGATTTGCATCTTCATGCATACAAAGTTCAATTGACTCATCAACTGAAGCCAACTGATCATGGACAGCGAAGGGAGTTCAACATGAGAATGCTGATTTTGCCAATAAAATCATCTTCAGTGACGAGGCCCATTTCCATCTTGATGGCTTCGTCAATAAGCAGAATTGTCGCATTTGGGGTGAGGAAAATCCTCGAGTGATTCACGAGAAGTAAATGCATCATCAACGTGTCACTGAGTGGTGTGGATTTTGGGCTGTAAGAATCATTGGACCTTTTTTTTATGAAAATGAGGCATGCCAAGCGCAAACAGTCAATGGTGTTCAGTATCGTGAAATGATAACCATTTTTTTTGTGCCTAGAATTGAAGAAATGAATGTGGAGGGCATGTGGTTTCAACAAGACGGCGCCACATGGCAGAAAAACAGTTCAATTGCTGCATCAGTCATTTCCCGGTGGTGTTATTTTGCGTTTTGGAGACCAGAATTGGACGCCTAAATCGTGCGATTTAACAGCATTAGACTTTCTACTTTGGGGTTTTTTGAAGTCGATGGTTTACGTGAATAAGCCGACGACGACTCAAGTCTTCAAAGAGGAAAAAATACAAAACGGTCATAGAAAATTTCATTAAAAGATCGCCTGTGTGCCAGCAAAGTCGCGGCGGCCATCTGCCCGATGTGTTGTTCCATACATAACCTCATTCTGTCTACTTTACGATTTTTTTTTAAATATATGTGTTTCATTTAAAATTTAAAATATTGTTCTTGTTGGGACACCCTTTATAAGTCAATAAGTTCCTATAAGGCCTTCCTCCTGTAATATTGCCAGCTGCTTCTCCAAATATTTTCTGGTCAATACACCATTTTTTTAATTTTTAAACTAAATTCAATTTATGAAAATCATCAGCAGACTCCTCTAAATCAGTCAAGTTTGCGCTTTCATTATAAAGTGTGTCCCTTTCACTAACTCAATTTTTGTATAAACTTGCTTGTTTTTTCACAAGTCTTTTGTAATTTCTTTTGCTCATTTTATATATATTTAAAAGTAAACGTTAAATTTCTTTTTAAATACACTTTTATTTATTTTTTTTATGAAATACTTTTGCGCGCGGCCATGTTTGATGTCAACAAAACAAAATGAACAGTACAAAATAAGGAGAAGAAGAAGAACAGTACAGCTGTAAAAAATTTGTCTACTCATCAAAGTGCCACCTATAGACGATGCTTTGGCAATGCCACCAAAATTGTCAACAAAAGTGGTGACTTGGAGACACTTGACTTCAGTCTTCCTAAAGGGTACAGGCATAGAATGTCATTTCAGTGTTTAAAATCTTAGCAGACAAGGCAAAAAAGTTATGTGCGTTATTTTTTTAATTTAGTAAGGAGTCAATTACCCAGTTTCACAAATTACATTATGCTCTAAAAAATTTTAAGACTGACATAATCTAATATAATCCTATGAATTCAAAAGTATGGGGCGACGAAAGTGCTCTTATTAAAATTTTACATTTTGTGTTGGATGCACCAGAAAAGTCGTAAGTGACTTGTTGATTTAAAGAGAGTGAGTAGTGGAAGGTGCAAGAGATGAAAATATGGCACTCGATTGGAAAGCCGAGTAATAGATGAAAGAGTTGACTTTGCAAAGATGTGTAAATATGTATAATTTACACTCTGGTATTTGATAATTATTTGATGAGAAGAGGAAAGGAAAAGTAAAAAAAAAAGAATTAGAGTTTTGCCCAATAAATGGGTTTATTTGGATGCTCACTGTTTCGCCTGTAGATTGCAAGTGGGCTTGTAAATCGGTTGCCACATCCGATTTACTTATTACTAACGGTATGTTCGATGGGCAAAAGCTTTTGCGTCTTTTCATTTTATATAGTTTTCTTTTGCGTCTTCGATATGTTCTAAATTTAATTCACAATAGAAGTAGTTTAGCATAATTGTAGTAAAGAAGTTTGACAAATTCACAACAGTAAAGAATGTATCCGTTGGTTTTACAAATTCATTTAATGCATTTAATTAGACATACGAGTATTTAATTTATTGCATATTTAGCTTTATATTTCGTTAAATTCAAAATTGTACATAATTTGATGGTCAATAGGTAAATAAGTATTAATAGTGAGTAATAGTAAATTTTATAAAAAACAGCATTTTAGAGGCATGTAGCCACAATTTCAAAGTATAAGTAAAAGCTTACAGTGTGAAGAATTTTAGCGGTTTTGCATTTGATTAGGTACAAGTTAAGATAGCAGTTGACATTTTTCCAAGTGAATATGGCACTCTGATTCTATATCATAGCCTAAAATTCACATTTTATAAAATTTCAGTCCAGCCAAAATCTTAAGTTGGAATATAGGAAAAAATTGCAATGTGTGTAGTTTTATAGATTAACGCAGATGCTTTAAAAGTTATAGTAAAACCAACATTTTACTGTTGAAGGTTATTTCTAAGAGAAAAATCGCTTCAAAGTTAGAGGCTGTATTATTTGATATAACGTAATACACTCTTACAAAGTGTTTACATAAAAATAATTTTTTCAAATTTTCCATTTTATATGTGAGATAAATATGCGCATTTTCAATCAAATATCACTACTTGTAATGTTCTACAATACATTTGATGCGGGGTGCACTAGTATTCGGCTGCTGAGTGTAATACTAAAAAATTTAATTAGTACACCCAACAAAATTCGTACCCATCAACTCAATTTTTAAATTTTGTGCATGTAATTGGTTGTGTCAGTGTATTTGCTTATTGAAAATAGACCACTTTGATCCATTCTTTGATGAAACGACAATACAAATAGACCGACGAAAATTCATTTTATTGCAAAACACATTTTTTTTTTTTTTGACTTGATAGCATACTAAATCTGGTCATGGTTGTTTATTATCGATTTAGATCTGGTACCCTCTAAGCTTGGCACTACTGCTTCCACAAGACACAGTTTTTATTGAAAACCAACCATATTTTGCGTGAAACTTTTGACGGTTGATTCACATTCATATATACGAAATATTTTTGTACGTCATAGTTTTTATTGTCGTTACATTACATTACAGAATATTTGTTTTGGCAAGGTAAAGATTATTTCTGCTGAGAATATTTCTTATTGGTCCACGTTTTGCCATAGCCATAATATAAAAAATAGTTTCTACATAAATTATTTTTATTTTGCCTATATTCTCTGGCTGAATGGCGTATTAACCGTGCTGGAAAAGGATTATGGCTTTTTTTTTTATCTCATTTGACATGGCGAAAATGTAACACCGAGAAAGTAGCGCTTAAAATACCAAACATATTTTGACCAAATGTGTTTTAGAAGTTTTTACATCGATCGTGCGATGTCCGTCATTCACTACTGTAAAGTGACATAGATGGCAGTTGCTGACCATGAATTCCCTGTACTTACCAGATGTAACATGGTATTACACGAGGGAAACGATCACGTTCGGGTAAGACAACGTGACGTTTCATTCTTTAGCAAGTGTTGAGTGGTATACGCTTAAGACTTTGACTTCCAAGTGCTTTAGAAGAAGCGAAAAAACGTATATATTATAATAATTGTTAAAATTCAGGAATTGCAACTTCGACAACACATCAACATCTAGCTAATTAATTTATTTATAATAATAAAATAAAATCGAGCAAAAGTTAGTGAACGGAAAGCGGAAGAATTGACTGACATCGGCGCCATCTTTTGGCGAATTCTATTGCCCACCAACTTCCGAATTCCACTGATCGTTGATCACAACCTACAACGGCAATCGGACGCATAGGGAAAACAACAGTATTGTGCAATATATGTGAAAATATCGTGGTTTTCACACCACAGCCGAGGCATAACCTCACCTTTCTCGTGATGTATACCCTACATGGTAAAACTGTTTAGAAAAAGACAAGGTAAAGCGGTAACAGTGGAAACCATAAAAAAGATAATACACGAAACATGTGTAAAGAGAAAAAAATAAATGTTTAATTAAAAGTTGCAACCAAACAAATAAATAATTTAACAGCGCGTCGTCTAACCGTACGTCCTACTTGTTGTATACAAACAAATCGGCCGAAAAGTTTCAAAATATTTCTATGTAAAAAAAAAAAAAACAATTTTCTAAAAATTATAATATTTACCATAAAATAATAGAAAAAAAACATTGTAAATCTTTAAGAATCAGGAAAACTTTCTTCATGCGTTTAGTCTTGCATTTATATTTTTGTTTAATTGAATTTATTGTGTAATTTAGTCAAAAAAATAAAAATGAAAAGACCAATGTAATTTAGTGGGAAATTGAAAAATTATCACGTGTTGATGTCCATGTAACGGCTAGAGCCGGATGATGTGCCAAACAGAGGTATCGGCATAAAAAAATGATAATCAGGCAGGCTAGATAGCACGGATGAGCAACTCATATGTGGACGGAGCGAGCATGGATGGATGTTGTCACTAAATCCGTCTCTTTAAAAAATTCACGTTGCTGAATCAGAATGTTAGGTGTCGTCGTTGTTGAAGATTTTCTTTACCGAACCTTTATATCATTTTTCCATTTCCCCTCCAATGTTTTCCCAGCCGTTTCTCTCTTCAATTAATTATTATTTAATTTAGATTTAGGCACGTTCATATATTACATGTGCAGCCTCAGTGGAAAAGATCCCAGCATCCGGCGAGCTAAACCGCAGCCAACAACAACGTGCCACATCCGCAAAATAATAGAGGTTAGTCACATATAATATATCTTATCTTATTCCCCAGTTAAAAACGCTATTTTTGATATTTTTTAATAAGCCCGCCCACAACTCTTAAGTAAAAATATAAGCAAGATCTTGAAAATGTATATTTCTGAAAAGGCCAGTTTAGGTACTATTTCAACGCCATGTAATATATCGAATTAACGTGTTTTGCCGAATTTCGCCTAATGATCCTTTAAAGTGCTTTAAACTTTTACCGCACACTGGTTTAATTATCAAATAAATGAAAAAATTTTGAAATACGGCTAAAGCATGTTAACTTTTCTAAATGTGGGTCTAGAAGAAAAACATACTAGAAGTTTTTCTTCTAATGAACCAATTTAGAACGCTCGAGACTTGCTAAAATCGATGTAGATTTTAACGAATATAATAATAAAAAATATAATATAATAATAAAAAATAACAAAATAAATGCCTGCCATTTTTTTTTTTTTAATATATTTTGTTTTAAATGTTGGCAGTTACTACTGTATTAGTTGTCCTCGCTATGAATACCCAATTATGAATTACTGTAGCACGAGAAATGTTTTTTTCAAGGCAGTAATCGACGTAGACAAGGCAAATAATAGTTTACTATATATGTGACAAGTCACAAGGTAAGATAGACTGCTCACCAATTTAACCTCTCATTAGGTCAATTTTGTCAGGTGATAGGTAGTATTAAGGGCCGTCTTCTTCAAACCGCATGAGCTCAAGCATTTCGGGTTAAAAATAGGCAGAAATTATAGAAAGATAGGGGCGCTACTGGGGGTAGCGTCGTTGACATCATCTTTAAAGAAATGTGGACCGATAATTCCGTTATGTTATGCTGGATGTACTGATAATTTTTGTATAGGCTTCACTGCCTAATAAATGTTTTCAACAGACATGCAACAATATGGAAATTTCAGATGGAATAGGAAAAATTTCTGTGGAAATTTATAGTGAATATTCTCCGACTGGATCGAGTACTGGTCTCGTTAAAATGGATTATGATGATTCATAATCCAATGTAGCCTCTTCACAAAGGCGTCCTCCAAGACAAAACGCATTATTTCATAAGAAGGTAATCATATTTTGGCTAACATATTCTATTTAAAAAAGATTCGTCAGCCCATATTTTTGTATATACTAAATGCATACCAGTTTATTTATATCGTACTTAAAATATAGCATTTCGTTACGTCAAGGCGAACTTTGTTGAAGAAGGCCATATTTTGAAATATTGCCGCTCCAGACTGGTTTCAGAGCTTTATCAACACACAGTTTTCGTTGGGAGAAGGAATGACATTTCGGGAAAAATATTTAAATTTCCCGGATTTTACTAAAAATTGCACCTTAAGTTTTAGTATCAAATTTCATAGGAAATCATGTGAAAAGAATTGAGAACTAAAGAAACCAATCAATCACCTTCTCAAGAAATAGCGCATAATAAAAAAGGAGGTGAGGTTGCCGACATTCTATTTTCAGACTCACTCAATGTGACCTAAAATGAGAAGCATTTACTAGATTTGCCGATTACACGGCTATTCGACACGGCTGTTCGTCAGAGGTGACGGCCGTTCAAATAATGGTAGTGGTTTAATAACTTGCTAACGTACCTCCAGACAATCGCTTTTATTGTTTAACAACACTAGTAAGACTTCTCGCCTAAAAAGTTACAATGCAGTTTTTAATGTTTGATGCATAAGGAGATATTCTATACATTTAAATAAAATTCGAAAATTTCCGAGTGAAAGTGAATAATTATTATAATCAATTTGAAATTTCTATAATACAAATTGACATTTATAAATTAATAAGTTTATGAAACATATTTGAAATTGGTGATGTGTGAAATTTATGTTTAAACCTAGACATCAACTAACAAACAATTTCGTCTTTTTCTTTAAAAAATATTCACATTTACTTCAAGATTTCAAGTTTCATCTACCATCTCCGGAATAACTACAGACTGGGTGGAGAGGATTGTTAAAACAACCATCAACACTGAGGAATGTTTTGCCAGCCACGTTCTTTGTTTTTAAAAACTTTGCATGTATATAATTTGTAAGGAAATTCAAGATGCACGAACTTCATTACAAATTTAACAAATTTTCTTATTTCCATTGCGACATCTACAGTAAAAGGCGATGAATGACATTCAAATGCTACTTTACTAGTAAAATAACTTATTTTTACAGTTTTTACAAAATTTGCGTTTTTTTGATTGTTGACAACAGTTAAATATGCTTACAACTATGAAAATGGAAACGTCCACAACTTTTGGTTGAATAATTCTTGAAGAACACTAAAAATTGCTATTGAATGCAGCGTTTGAATTGAATATGAGCTGCATTCCAGCGGCAGGTTCTCTGCTTTATTGCGACATATATTACATCAGGAATGCTCAACAAGAGGATTCATAATTGGGAATCTTAATGAAAATGTTGACGTTTTGAACGGAAACTTAATTTTAAGCCACAGGAAGACATTTCAGTCAAATGAATTGTCTTTCACATACCTTCATTCGACGTCTTTTTGTGTTGACGCGAAGGGCGCGGAGTGCCACAAGGGCTGTAGTAAATCGTAAGGTTTTTATAAACAGATACTATGAATTAAAGTTCAATAAAATAAGCAAAGTTGTAAATTACCGAACTTAATTATATCAACTTATAACTACTTACTTATAGCTTACTATCGCTTAAGAATTAAAGAGAAGATACGATTTTTGCAAGTTTTACCAATCGTTACAGAGCATTACACTGGTCAAAAATTCGGGTTACTACTTTTTTTAGGTTGGGCATTACAGAGGGATAATTGAGCTTAGATAAATCGGTTAATTTGTATGGGCACACTTTGGTTGGGCTGTCCTAATTGTGGATTTGGTTGTTGCAAAATACAGGAAAGTAAAAAATTTAATTGGAAAAAGGGCAAAGCTCGTATATTATATACGACAAATAGGCATTTCTAACAAGTCCAAATATCTGTCAATGGCTCGGTGCAACGTCGGCAGAAGTGGGCAAAATCAGAACAATTAGGAAAAAATGTATCCATACAAAGACAATGGTATCCTTATTCATTAATCGGAAGTTATAAATTTGGTGGTAATTTATAGAGCCCGGAAACTGTCATTAATTTTTAAGCAGTCACATTAACTGTAGGCGTGGTTGTTGCTAATAAATAAGAAAACACAAGTTTCTCTGGAGCTAGTGCAGAAATTTCGGTTACATTCCTTTCATACTGTATGGGTCGGCAGGAACGGGTTCAATATGATAGATATTTACCGATGTACCGAATATAAAAACAGCGGGGATTAGAATTCGTTCCCAGAATTTATTTAAGTTTATACCTTGCAGTAATCACGGGATCTCCCTATTGGGGGAGAAAAAGAATAGAGTTTAGCGAGTTTAATTCTCTTACAGATCAGTAGACACAAAACTTACTCTAAAGCACTCAATCTCCTTATAATTGAGACCTTTACATATAAACGTCTCAATTGTAGTGGAAATGGTAAATTTAGGATTTATATCCAAGAATTTGCAAACGTGGGTTCCAGACATGAACACACACCTTAACGCAAAGTTCTTTGTATCGATGCAAAGGTATGTAAGGTGGCGAAAGAGGTGTGCAAAATCTCTAGGTCATTATCTTAGAATCAACGTACAATTAAAGAAGCCAAACTTTAGAGGATTCCAGAAGGGAACTGACAATATGGTCCATTTTTATTTTCATACCCAACCTGAGCAGCCGCCTAACACGGACTAAATTTAACTGAATTCAGCGTACATTATATATAGTGAAAATTTTTCATTTGTATAGGAAATACCAGAACTGTCATGGCTCCTTGGTTCTCCGATTCTTTCCCATTCTTTGCCTAAGGGACTGCAAGTGCCACAAGTACTAAAATTTGTCCAAAGTGAAGCACCTTGTCCATTGAATATGTTGCTATATTTATTCGCTGAGATACGAATGCGGCCCCAAAATAAGCCAACCTGAGAAAAAATATTTTTTGGTGAAAAGTGGCAACCATATAAAACATATGCAATAAGTTTCAAGGCGCACGTTGTACAGTATTTTTGTTTGAGTCATCAAAAGTAAAGGATCTCAGTGATTGTAAACGTGTAAAAAATTGGTCACTTTTATGTAATTTAATATTTCTATTTGAAAGGTCTCAGTCCAACTAATAGTAAAGTCGGACTTCATCTGCTTCTTCGTTTACGGCTGTACAATTTTGGGTAGCTGAGGTTAAATAAAAACCCAATGGTTCGACCACCGTAGTGGTCGAACAATTGAGGTGTCCACGCCAGACACGGATAAGAAATTCCATAAAATGGTATTGGATGATCGTCAGCTGAAGATGCGTGAGCTGGCTGAAATGCTACTCGTAGACATTTCAAAAAGTGTTATACATCGTATATTGACCGAAAATTTGGAGATGAGAAAGCTGCGCGCAAGATGGTTGCCGCGCTTGCTTTCAATAGAGCAAAAACAGCGTCGTGAACATGTTTCAGGAGAGTGTTTGACAATGTTTCACAGCAATAAATCCGAATTTTTGAATCGATTTATAACCGTGGATGGGACATAGGTCCACCACTTCACACCTGAGGCAAAAGAATAGCCAAAGTAGTAGACTGAAATGGGAGAATTTTGTCCAAAGAAGGCGAAGACGGTTCTATCTGCAGGCAAGGCCATGGCGTCTGCTTTTTGGGTTGCGCATTTGGTTATTTTTATTGATTATCTTCAGAAAGGAAAAACCATCACTGAGTGAGAATCTCTCTCGTACCCATACAATGACTGAGAGGAAGTTTTTCAACAAAGAGCTTACTCTGACTCGAAACATCAGCTACTTTATTTCACAACGTCGATTAATGTATTCTCGTAATGCCTTGCATAAGTTGTCGATAGGATAAAATTGTACCAACAAGATTGTACGCTTAGGTGACGAAATTATGGAAAAAAGCTGCATTTGGCGAAAAAGTATGTGTTGCTTCTTCACAACAATGCTCCAGTTTGTACATCCACTATTGCGATGGCAAAAATTAATGAATTATAGTTCGAATTGTTTCATTACGTACCATGTTAGTCAGATCTAACTCCCTCTGAGTTTTTCATTTTTTCATTTGAATACTTGAAAAAGTTTGACTATAGACAGGGTATATAGAAGCTATTAAATACCGCTGGAAAAACTGTGTTGAGCTAAAAGGAGATTACATTGAAAAATGGAAAAAAAAAATTTCACAACTTTTTGTGTCTTGTTTGTTAGATCGACTAGTTTTGGGACCGCCTTCGTAGTTATTCAATAAATGGAAATTCGATATATTTCAATTAAAATAGCCTAGACTTCCTTAAGGCTATGACGAATTGAGAAATTAGTTTATGTTGTGTGCGTACTAAATTACAAATTTACCTAATTCTATACAAACTGAAACAAAAATCACTACGTCTATCCCAGAAAAATTAATTAAACCCACACACAATAAGCTGCAAAAAAGACTTCTCTGCTGATAGCATAATTTTGTAGCTTAAAGGAAAATTCCCCTTAAATCTCTGCGCCTCTCTGATACAAATCTCACGCGTTTTTACGAGCTTCTTTTACGTCCTGAACGTGATTTACTGCTATCGAATTGTCCTATGATTAAGTGTGCGTCCTCCCCAAGGGGATACATGCTGGCAATGCTTGACAGTAACGTCCCAACCGCTGCTCGATTACAGTTGCGGTTAAGGTATAAAGCGTGGGATTTAATACTGAGTTCATCTGCTGGACCACGACAGCGATCCGAACATATAAAGGAGCTAATATTGAGATGCCTGCGTGTACAACAACGTTATGGAAGTGTGCAAAAGATCCATTAGTGTCAAGAGGAAGGAAAAAGTGTGTTCGTTCAAGTAAATAAAATGAAATAATGGCCCTCACCATTACAACTTAATCTCGATTTTGGCAGACAACACACACAGTCTGTTGTAATTGTGATGGCAAATGTAGTGGATTAAAAAGACATTTCACAGCTGGCAGCAGAAACATTTGGCGGCAAATAAAATTTGTTAATTTCCTCTATTTGTTTTGTAGCTACCTTTCACACACTTTCAGTGCCACTCAAAGTCCTCCTTATGACACTGGAGCACATCATTCTCAACCATGGGGTTAAGGAGAATATCAAGGAAAATGTCTTAAACATAAACCGAAAAGAAAAGGAAACTGAAACGGTAAAAAATGAAGTAATGTAGGAAAGAGCGGATAAGAGACAGTGAAAAAGTAATTAATTTAACAAACAATTATTTAATCTTTTACGTAGGTTACTGTGCCTTCATCTGAAGCAAGATGTGTTCAAAAAAAGGTGAATATTTAAATTTCGCGGGCTACGTACATTCGACTTTCGATTATTGTTTTTTTTTTATGTTAGTACAATCCTCTTGAAGATATGTTGACACTTCGATTTTTGCATTTTTTTCTGTCACGTTGGTACACATGTCTGTTATATATGTTGAAAATATCAGCCATTTTGGATTGTCAGTTTGTTTTTGGCAGATAAAAAGGTTAGTCGTGTTTTGGTGTACTCTTCGATTTTTTACTATTCGAAGAAAATGGATCAAAGAAACTGTATTAAGTTTTGTGTGAAAAATGAAATTAAATGTGCAAGGACATTTGAAATGCTGACTGTGGCGTTTGGCGAGTCTACTATGAGCAGAACATAAGCTAAATTGTGGTATAATCGGTTTAAGGGAGGCCGAGAAGATGTTAGTGACGATGCTCGTCCTGGACCGGAAAAAGCATGTCAGGTTCGGTCGAATGTGTGGGGTTTGCCCACTGTTTTCTTCGATTGCAATGGCGTGGTGCATCATAAATTCTTGCCACAAGGTTGTACTGTCAATAAAGAATACTATCTTGAAGTTATGCGCCGTTTGCACGAAGCAATTCGTCAGAAACGCACATGATAACGCACCATGATAACGCACCAGCTCACACACCGCAATCATGCCTCATCCACCGCCTTCAAAGGACTTGACCCCCGCTGACTTTTTCCTCTTTCCAAAACTGAAGACATCGATGAAAGGAAAGCGTTTTACTAGGATTGAGGAGATAAAAGAAAAATCGAAACAGGAGTTCTTGGCGATACCAAAAAGCGCGTTTCTGAAGTGTTTCGAGGATTGAAAAACACGCTGGCATAAGTGTGTTATATCTGAGGGGGATTACTTTAAAGGGGACAAAATAGTTATTAACGAATAAATAAATACTTTTTGGAAAAATTTAAAACAACGGTTGTTTTTTGATCACACCTCGTATAAAATTTTTAATTTGTTTGTGAGAGGCGTAAATAAGACAAGTGTTTTGCGTGTTCAGCGATTTTCTGCTATCTCAAAGTATTCCTATCCTATCCTATTTCCGGTATTTCCCACACAAATGACATATCTAACATATTCTTAGCTTCTACTGAATTTAGACAAATTTGGCACATGTCATGCATACAATGAACTAAGTTCTAAGGAAATTGGACTGTATGTGCATATATAGATATCAGAATGAGATCTTCCATAAAAATTGATGGATTCATAGAGATTTAATTTTTCTATAATTCCTAATTTGTAATCTCAGATCATTTAAATTTTTGTTATTTGCATTGCATGGAAAAGCTTGGTGAAATTTGAAAAACTTAACCGCATATCCACTCCCTCTCTGGCGATAAACACTAAAATTTCCTAAATTAACCCATACAAGTACAGGGTGGCGCACGAATCTTACTACAAACACTATGTCAATGTGAATGTCAATAGGTACCGTTAGTTAAAGATGTGATTTGGTTCCAGCAAGGTGGAGCAACTGCTCACATATCCAGACCGATTATTGCGGAGCTCCAACGAAGATTCCCAAACAAATTAATGTAAATAAATATCCGTTTTCCCCTGGCCCTCAAGGTCACCTGACCTGACTGCACCAGACTTTTTTATGGGGTTATGTGAAACAAAAGGCGTACAAAACAAAACCAATTAATTTGACTGAATTGAAGCAGTTCATTAAAACAATAATTGAGGCGATCCTGACTTAAGCACTTCAGGCCGTAATATATAATTTTCTGATGAGGCGTCGCATATGCGTGAATGAGCATGGAGGTCATTTACGGACTACCACCATCTTAAAAACCAATTGGTTATGTGAAATACAACAAAATAGATAAAATACATTAATAAAAAAAATTATTTGAATTTCTTATTGTAGGGCAATTGGTGCGCCACCCTGTATTCCTGGATTTATATCATTCATTCAATTGAACGAAAGTTAGTAAAATTTAGAAGGCATAAATTTAATTGAAAATGAACTGCTTTGCCACGCTACTCAAGTTCAAATTAATCGAGTTATCAAAAAAACTGATACAATTTCTGAACAGGATACTTCAGAAAGTTATAACTGTTTGTATCCTGTTGTACTTTGATTTAGAATAGAGAATGGAATATTTGATAAAAAAAAACTTAGCGGGTTAGCAAATCTGTTGGCATCCCCTACATTTTAGCATCAATAACTTGTGGTGGCTCTTTCAGATATCTGTCAACTACCACCGTATGTCGCTTTCAGTTATCACACAAATGATGAGATTGTTGGAAAGATAGCAAAAACTGACATTCTCCTTGATTTGGGTTTGACAATTGTATCAGGAGTTTTCCGAAGTGAATTTGCACAAATTTCAAACTTAATAAGCCTACGAGTAAAATATATTTTCATTCAGCTTTTGTCCGCAAGGAGTGTCTGACGGAAGTATACTGATGCTGAAGAATGTAGTATGCATTTTGTATGGCGTTTGAGATCGGTATTTCTAATTGTTTCAAGTGGAACTGCAACCCCATTATATTTCCCATCTCTTGCTGGAGATTATGAAACTATATTGAGCGTGCGTCGTCTTTCCTGCTAAAAGAGTTTAGTAAAAGTTGTGCAAGTTTGCTGCCAAATTCTAAAGCGTTCACTTTCTAATGGTATAAACAGTCTCCAAATTGGCAACATATTTTAATTCAATTTTGGCCACCAAAATGCTCCACTTTGTACGCATCGCAGTATGGTTACTTACTTTAGAATGCAAATCTTTTATACATAGGTATGATTAAAGACAAATACGATTTGTTCTATAAAAATGTGAACTAAAATATTCCAAGGAAAATAAAGGAGCAGCACATAGCAAATCATATACTTTATAGCACAGAAAGCCGCAAAACAATCCTATAAAGATATAGAAATCATATAAAAAGTCGGATCATAATAAGCACATTTTAATAATGGATTCGGATACAAGCCCTTTGGCAAGAGAATTATATTATTTATCCTTGTAGGCGAACAAGAAGTCACAATCTACTTCATTGAAAAGTTTTTTTACTCATCTAATTTGTGTTTATGCCCCGGCAGAAGACATAAAATATACCAAAGACATGTTTTAAGAGAGGCTGAAAGAGACATACGATCAGTGATCTTGGGATGGCCTTAAAATTATTTCGGAAGTCATTGAATGTTTCAAATAAACTCTATATAACGACATTAGTAATTTCCTTGAAAATAGAAATAGAATAGCTGGGAAATAGAACAGCTTTTCGCTTACGCCGATTCCATTTTAATGTTCGCAAAACGGACATACTCGTACTATTTAAGAACAGAACTTGCAATTTAATTGAAGATATCAATTTGAGAAGCTTTTACTATCCGTCGATTACTTCACTACTCGAACTGTTCGTCAACACTTCGAGGCGATCAAGGATAAAACAATATTTTGGAGAAAAGGACGAAAATCGATATAAATTCGAAGAAAATGTACGTTCCGAAGCTGAGTGCTATTGAGATAGTGTTTATTAGCACTTATCTTAAAAAGAATCATTTCCTTCTTTGAGTGCTTAAGTAAATAGCAGCCACACATTTATTAAATAAAAAAAGATTAACTCACCATTCCATCGACTCGCCACAACTGATGGTATCCATGATCACGAAATTTTGATAGTATTATATGTTTCTAAAACGCAGATACATACTGAGAAACATTTTTCGAAATTCGGGGTATTTTTGCAAGTCCGCTCACATTCTTAGAAGGATTTTCAAAAATGTGTGCTTTTAATCAGCAATAATAATGAGCACAAAATGAGGCTGAAATTGAGGGTGATCTATCATCAAGAGCTTACACGTATAAGGTAAGAAATAAGATATGGATGACATTGGACAAAAATGGTCCAACAGCCCAGGTAATGACTGAATAAAGGGAACGCAACCCTTTTATATGACAGTCACGTGTCGAATACTGGTTTTTCAACATCTCTATATAGGTACTTACGAAAAAGTGGAAGGACAGAAAAAAAAACATCTTACTTATAGGGCATGAAAAGGAAACTACAGTGCTGCCTTTGCATATAATCAGGACACTAGGGGTGACATTAAACTAGAACAACGAGCACTCAATGGAACAGGATTTTTAGGGTTTAACAGGTAAAACATCAGTCACACAAAAGGCTATAACTAGAACCAGCAAAACTGGAATTTGGACGAGCGTAGAAAGGCAATTTTTGATAACTTAAACTTTAAGAGACAAAACTGGGAACAAGTTGAACAAAAAGTTTTAAAATTAGCGAAATCTCCATGAAAACAAAACATATTTTTAATTTTTAGTTGTAGTAGGTGAAATGAAGAAATTGGGAAACAATACTGGCCCCATCACTTGCAATAAACAGTTGTGATTTAAGGTAGGTTCAAGAGAGATTTTTAGCATTACAAAGCATTTGTTTGTAAACAGGGAAGAAAATAGATAAAAATCGGCTGGAGTATAATATAAGGGAAGATGCATCATAAAACGAGCTCTTAGAAATTCTTTCTTTACCGGATAAAAACAGAGAAGAAAGGAGACACAAATGCTACCATCGCCCAAGACAAAGGCCTGATGTTGAAATCATCGAAATTAACATCACCATCACGATCTAGGCACGGAATAAAAACAAAATTTCCAGTCTGTTAAGTAATGCTTGCGATGAAGAAGAATTTTCAAAAATCCTTAATTTTATTGAGTAAAAAAGTTAATAAAGAGATATATATTGAAATTCACACTTTTCAATTATTGAAAAGACAGAAAGAGAAGGAAAACGTCTTCCACGCCCAAAATATATGGTTCAAACTAAAATCATGAATTGCCAGAATTTATTTGAAATTAATTTTTACGACAGAAAACAATAATTTAGTTGTCATTTGCTTGAAAGTGTCAGATTTGCGAAAGTTATGCCCATAACAATATGAAGCTAATAAACTTTATCGTTGCTTAAACATGTGGTAATTGCGATTTTGAAATTGCTTCGTAAATATTGTTAGAAAATAATTATTTACAAATTATTTTCATTATGAACATTTAATCCTAATCTATTTTCATTTAAGATGCAAAATATGCAGATAAAAAATTAAAAATAGTGGTGACATCTGCACCATTCCTGAGCTTATGGAATGACGGTTTCGGAATAATGAACAGCTTGGAACAAAATTTTGTGAAGCCTTTCACTTATTCGCCAATGGAAAGAAAATTGTTCAATAACATATAGTTCGCCCTAGCTTACACGCCTGAAATCATAATAGTTAATACTGTAAAATTATAGAAAAACAATACAGAGAAATCCAAAGCGTTTACTTCTCAAAATATTTGTTCTGCATTCGCATCGCTGCCATTTCTTTTATTGCAATATAGTTCTAAGTAGTTGCCTGCATTTACCAACTAGATGGGAAATCTCAACACAAAACTTTCAATTCAGATGCAGCTGAGCGTATGATATTAATTACACACTATGGTTCATTTAGTGTAAAATTAATGAGGATATCTTTGGGCTTATTCTCTGGTTGACAATTGGACAAACAATGGAGAAAGAAGGAATCTTAACAAATATGACTTTTAAGGAAAATATTGCACAAACTAACGGCTTTGGAACAAACTAACGGCTAAGGGACTGAAGTAAGATATAACATATGAATAACATGCAATAGTGCATACACATACACACATACGCATACACATATATGTACAATAGTGCATACACTCTGTCTGAACAAACAGGAAGAAATTCAAAATTTAAAGAATGTTGAAAGATTTCCAACCAGTAGACAGTACTTCACAATTTAGAAAATGTTGGAAGATTTAAAAAAAACCCGTTTAAAGTTATCCGTCTATATTTCCTGCAGTTTATACAGGGTGGGCCATAAGGGTGTTGGCGGTTTAAATATTCAATTAAAAAAAACTACGAAACATAAAAAAAATATATTTGTATTTTTAAAAAGTAGAAGCATGGGAATTTTTAAGACTTAAAAATAATGTTGTCCAAATGGCTTCCATCGGCTGCTTGACACTCTTGGAACCGAAGTCGCAAATTTTGGAAAACTCGTTGAAAAGTTGTTCTCGGTATTTTGTTACTTTCCTGAATAAAGTTCCTCTTCAACTGCTGTAAATTGGTCGGATTATTCTCGAAGACTACCGATTTGAGGTAGCCCCATAGAAAATAATCGCATGGAGAGAGATCGGGGCTACGTGGGGGCCATTCAATATCCCCCCTTTTCGAAATGAGTTTTCCAGGAAAAACATTTTCAGCAGCTGTATGGATACCCTAGCCGTATGACATGTGGCCCCATCCTGTTGCAACCACATCCTCGAGGTATTGCCTTGAAGTTCTTGCAAAGCTGGCACCAAAAAGTCTGCTAGCATGTTGCAATAATTGTTCGCTCTAACCGTCATCGCATGCCCTCTTTTGTCCTCAAAAAAGTATGGTCCAATAATACCGGTTGACGTTATCCCAGCCCACACGTCAAGCTTAGGGCTGTGAAGTGGACGCTCATGCAAGCGTCGGGGATTAGTCTCGGACCAGAACCTACAATTTTGCTTGTTCACATGGCCATTAAGGTGAAAATTGGCCTCATCACTAAAAATCACGTTGTTGAAATTGCTGAACCGCTCTAGCATCAAATTGACAAAGTTAAGTCGGTTATTGGCATCATCGGGTTTTAATTCTTGGACTATCTGAATCTTATAAGCCTTCAAATGCAAATCACGTTTTAAAATTCGTCGTAAAGTTGTTCTTTTGACATCCAAAGACTGACTTCTCTTACGTGTTGACTGTTGCGGATTTCGCTGAACTGAAACACGAACACGCTCCACAATGTCGGCTGATCTTGCAGAAACTGGGCGACCACGAACCGTAATTGGTACTGTTGAGCCGGTTGCTTCGAACATTCTGATCCATTTTCGTATCACATTGGCGCTTGGAACTTCACTTAAATCGTGTAAACCGTGTTCATGCCGACACAAACGTAGTGCAGTAATCACTGATTTATTGTTTTCGTAATACGCTCGGACACAAAATGCACGCTGCACTCCCGTGTACGGCTTTATGGCGACTAAATTTCCAGGAAGCGGCGCAGCGAACAACATATCCCCCCGCCACCCCGCGCCGCGCGTTACCGAGAAATTGAAGAATTAAATCGCCAACACTCATATGGCCCACCCTGTATATATGCTCGGTAAATAAGAACAGATTTTTCGTATCTTTAGGGAAAATATAAATTAAAAAAAAGGACAAAAGTAGAGTCACCGACTAGAACGAAAGGTTGATTTTGAAAACACAAAATTGGACGTAAACTTTTATTTATTACAGTATCGTAACGGTGAGCAAAGATTTTGGAAAATGTGTATTTTCAGCAGCTGAATTATAAAAGTAGAGGAACAACATACTGAAACCGGAGCCACAAATTTGCATTCATTCGTAACTTATCATGGTAGGAATAAGATAGGAAAGTATTTTTTCTAGAATTTTTACTGAAATCAACGAAACTGAGACTTAGAACAGGGATGAAAAGGAATTATTGTAATTCATACATTATGAAATAAACCAGGGAATAAATGCGACAAAAATGGTGCTACCGCCTAGGCAAAATAACAGAAATTAACGTTTATAAATTAGGGCGTTATCTCAGTGTTCACGGGAAATGGGAAGCGATTTTTGGAAATATCCATTTTCGGAGTGCGAAACGGGGGGAAAAAAGTGGAACAAAGCTGGGACCATGGGTTACTACGAACAGCTGCAATGAAAGTTGCCAATATGGGACTTAGGCATGCATCTATAAGCGATTTTGGGTTATTCCTGCCTTTAAGTGACAAAAAGAAAAAAGCGGTAACAACTGTGAAAAAAACTGACTGATTGTTGATTCATTAAAATTACATCTTAAATTGACTTCAGGCGAGTCATAAGATTGGCCTTTACAAATTAATGCTTCTATTTAGTAAAAACAGAGAAACAAGTACAGGGATTTCAATCTGGTGGACTGACTTAAAGGGTGTCCCAACAAGAACGCAAGATTCAAATGACTGATGCAGCAATTGAATTGTTTCTCTGGCAGTATGACATGTGGCGCCGTCTAGTTGAAACCACATGCCCTCCACATTCATTTCTTCAATTTTAGGCACGAAAAAACTGGTTATCATTTCACGATACCGAACACCATTGACTGTTTGCGCTTGATACGCCTCATTTTCATAAAAAAAAGGTCCAATGATTCCTCCAGCCCAAAATCCACACCACACAGTGACACGTTGAGGATGCATTTGCTTCTCGTGAATCACTTGAGGATTTTCCTCACCCCAAATGCAACAATTCTGCCTATTGACGAAGCCATCAAGATGGAAATGGGCCTCGTCACTGAAGATGATTTTATCAGCAAAATCAGCATTCTCATGTTGTCTCTCCAATACCCATTAACGAACTCCCTTCGCTGTCCATGGTCAGCTGGCTTCAGTTCGTGAGTCAATTGTACTTTGTATGCATGAAGATGCAAATCTTTCGTCAAAATCCGCTGCATAGTGGATTTGGAGACACCAATTCGCTGAGCTCGGTGTCGAATTGAGGTGGATGGAGTTTGAGCGACATCATCACGTACAGATGCGACATTTTCGGTCGATGGACCTGGTCGCAGGCGCGTTGTTGTCTTTACATCACTAACAGACCCAGTTTTGGCAAATTTATCTATTAATCTCTTAACAGTTGACTCTTTTGATCTCAATTTGTGAACTGTAGCCGCAAAACTTTCACTATTTTGCTAAAACAATTTCACAATGAGAATACGTTGTTCATTCGTGTAGCGCTCCATTTTACTAACCTCGTACCTTTTACTAGCAAACAATAAAAATTATTCAAATGGCAAACAATGACACTTCGAATGGCGCCAAAATTAAATCTTGCGTTCTTTTTGGGACACCCTTTACATGTATAAAACTTTCACATAAAGTCGTTTTGCATTGGCGATAAATTACTAAGTTCTTAGCAACGCATGCTGTGACATAATAAGCAATGAAAGAAACAAAATTACAATTCATTGGACTTAGTTATTATAATTTGCTTATGACTTATTGCCTTCCGTTGATTTTTTTCGGCTTATTTGTATATGAAGTACCCTAAGATTGGCGGCAATGCATGCTTGTTAATTTTTACTAAGTTATACTGAAGTTTGTGCATTTCAATGAATGACATAAATCTTGAAATATATGGAAATCTATGATATGGAAATATATGGAAACATATGAGATATGAATGTATGAAATATATGGTTGAATTAGGAAATCTTTACGGTAGGCAGCGGAAAAGGGTTCTTTACTTTTGACAAAATATCACGGCATAATACAATTGTCAAAAATGAAAGTAACTGCAGCTTAAAACGGTCATTTGGTATGGAGGTACTCAAAAGAAGATGGTCATGCAATCCATGTTCATTCTCATAATTAAGTTTGTGAAGTACAGGAGGAGAGAGGGTATGAAATTAAAAATATGTGGATTAATCATTTCATCATTATCATCATCATTAATTTAAAAAAAAACTATAAACAAGTGCAAGAGAAAAAAAGAGGTTAAGTGTCGGCAAATTTTTATGAGAAGGAGATGGCCAATTTTGTCCCTCCAAAATTCTCTGCCACGATCTACAAAATAGTAGGCTCTGCTAAATTGCTATATTTTTTTTAAGATTGACGGCAATTCTCGCGTCTATTAGTCAACCGACTGGTTTCATAAGTTATGAAACATATTTGATCAAAAAGCACTTGGTGTATTAAACCTCGTTTTCTTGCTATATTTCCTGAAGAACGATTTTTTTAAAATTTTTTTTTATTAATCCAACAATAACGTAAATCTAAAAATAGATAACTACGTACAGTTTTTGAGTTTTATTCCAAGATAGTGCAACTACTCATTCTTGTTATTACATAAAAGTGAATTAATTTAATGGAGTTACAATCTATTTACATCGAGTTAAAAAGGTTAAAAACCTTCATTTGCAAAACAAAAATAAATAGTAAAACCAAACATTAATAGAAAATTATTGTTCACAGAATTATTATCTGTGAAGATGACCACTTATAGACACAAATTGTCGGTCTGATAAATTGCCCTTATTAAGTTATTTATAAACCGTTACATTCTTTTATTACGGAAAAAGGAGAATAGATAATTTTATTGAAATAGGTATCATTTAATCTTTTAAAATAATCTTAAAAAGTTCGCATTCTGTTTCGTCATATAGCACAGAAGTGCGGTACCTCCAATGTTTGTTGAAAATCATTTCTAAGCATTTGATTTGAAGAATTTGCAGTTTTCGTAAGTGTCTCTTTGCCGCGTTGTGCCATATATGTGAAGCGAAAGACATTATAGGTCTTATAAAACACTTGTAAATAAGATTCTTATTTTTAAGGCTTAGACCCGATCGTCTGTTTAAAAATGGCCATAATGCCCTAAATGGACTCAGTGCCTTCTCGGAAGCTAATTGGATATGTTTCTGGAAGGAGAGTTTTTTTTATCTAAAATCACCCCAAGATATTTAACATCATTTTGAGTTTCTGTGGTGTTGTCTTCAAACTATATTGGTCTCGTCGGTATTCTTTTCGGAGATTTGTTGAAAGGAAAAATTATGCTTTGAATTTTGTGAACGTTGATCTTAATTTTCCATTTTTATTTTATTTGGTGCAGGCCATAAGACTATTTTCCATTTTCTTTAACAAATTCTCTGTTGTCCAGAAAGTCTGCAATAATTTTACATAAATACTTTGGAACATTTGCTACATCAAATTTAAAAAGTTGGCCGTGATGCCATATTGTGACGAATGCTCTCTAAACATCAAGTAATATTAACCCTGTTGACTTTTTGTTCCGCTTGTTCTTAATTACTTTGTTTTTTATTCCACCAATTTGCTGAATAGTGAGTGCTATGTCCTTTTTTAAACCCAAATTGCTCATCGGATATTATCCTTTGGGATCTATCGGATCTATCCTTTTATGAATTAAATCTTCATATATGTTTCCTAAATTGCTTAAGAGACTTATTGGTCTGCAGCTGATAGGATTGTTTGGGGGTTTGTTGCGTTTGCGAATAGCTATTACTTTAGCCGTTGAGAAATAATTTAGACGTTGCAACTGTTGGTCAGCAATTTTATTGTTTTTATGCGAATATTTTTCAAAAGCAAGTTTGAGACGCCATCGAATCCTGGAGCTTTTGAAGATCTCAATTTCCTCAGTATGATAGACATTTTTGGTGTGGGCCCGAAGAAAGCAGATGGTGATTAACTCATCAAAATTAAGAAGAAACAATTCAAAATTCGCATTATTAGAATAAACAAACGAGGAAGCACAAGGACATAAATAGTTAAGATCATGAAATTACAACTGTAGTAAAAGCAAAACAGGTTAAACCATGCGAAATTTAAATTGGGCAAATATGGGCAAAAGGAGTCGGAATTTTCTGTTGGTTACAGACGGAGTGATGAAATTTTCTAAGAAATTCGAATGCCCCATTTAGGTAAAGTTATACTTATGATCTAATATATGGTTATTCATTTTTCGTTTTCAATTACAAATAAATAGGATACACAAAAAGCTATGATTTCAATTACAAATGCAATGTCATTTAAATGACCGCCTCTGGATTGGTTGCAGCAGTAGATCCTTTTGAGGTAGTTTTCGAAAAAATCCGTACCAACGTTATCTCCAGACCATAATGTGCACCAAACAGTCATTTTCTCTCTATGGAATGGCTTTTTCACAATCACTTCTGGATTCTCCGAGCCCCATAAGTGACAATTTTGCTTGTTGATGCAAACACCGAATGAGAAATGAGTTTCATCGCTGCATAAAATTTAATTCGATTGAAAGCCCACCTTTGAAGTATCACTTTTGTACTAAGTTTTAACTATTTTTGCGCGTTCTTCGGTTGTTAAACGACTGTTGGTTAATGGCAAACCTTTCACTAAATAAATAACACTTCAGATGACAGGTATTAAGCAGCTGACAGGGTGGCCAGACCGGCGGTTTTGAAACCTCTAAATGAATGACCCTATATGAAATCAATTGATGTTATATCATACGCAATATCAGATAGGCATTCTCTATGAATCTAGTGATTCTAACTTTCCATTGTCAAGGAAACGAAAGTCATTTAGAGAGTACGTAAGTCAAATGTTGTTGAATTTACTTATTTTCACTGTAAGCAATATTTTCATTTAACGTCGTCACTATGAAAACAAACCACTCTGTAAACATCATTGACAACGACTGGATTTATGGTTCATAAGACATACATTGAAAAAGCTTTGGCAATTATGCCAAATAGCCATGAGGGAAAAAGGAATTTGTGAGGAAAATTAATCCTCCATTCTCATTGTTGGTGGGTGTAATGAAAAAAGTTGAATGAATCAAAAGCTGGACATTTTTGAGTGATATTTAATTCACATATCTGTTTGTAAGTAGATATACCTGCCGCTCACTTGAATAGCGCCCCGCTAATCCTTTAACAATACTGACTACTATTTAAAGTACACTTCACATAACGGATCAGTTTTACTTATTTGTTTTTCCTATTTCCACACTCTGTTCTTTTAAGTAGGTGAAAAATGTGTTCTCCCCCTCACGTGGCAATCAGTTTAAGTGTGAAAGTCTTCTGTAGAACATCATAAATCAGATCGGAATACAGTAATTGTGTATAATTAAATATAAAACAATAGATTTTAAGTAAATTGGGCCAATCTAAATCCTTGAGTATCGAGCAAAGGTCCAAAATTAAAACCTACAAGGTGTACGGACTTTCTATTCATCAGATAGCCAGAAAAGCTAAAAGAAGTCGCAAAGTTATATCGACATATTTACGCGGCACCGAAAGCTATGGAAATAATATGAAAGGTTGAACAACAAGTTCTATTACAGACGCTGACAAGAGTGCTATTCTGAGATATGCCTCAAATTCACAAGACTCTGCTGCCAAAATCAAGGGAAAAAACTGGCGTAAGTGCAAGTGTATCAACGGTAAAATGAGTTATTTTGAAAGCAGCACACTTGAAACGCTTGAGACTTAAAAAGAAACCACCGCTAGACGATCTCCGTAAGGAACTTCCCCTTAATTTTTGTCGTACGACTATGACGTGGAGTAGAGAGTGGAATAGAATTATATTTTCCGAAGAAAAAAAATGTACTTTAGAGGTCCTGGTGGATATAATTACTACTTCCACGATCTTCGAAAAGAGGAACACCTACCCAATCGATTACACAGCAGGGAAGGTGGAGTTATGATATGGGATGCGATCTCTTATTATGGCGCAATAGAACTCCAGTTTCTTTCTGCAAAAATGAACGCGGCTTCACACAAGGCCGTGCTGGAGAAAGCTTTTCCTGCGTTACAGCAAATACGTGAAATATGATTTATAAAAGCACAACCAGTTCGGTATAATTATTATTTCGGAAAAAATCGAGCTTAGAAAAATATTTGAGGGGGGTGCTTTTCAAGTGAGCGGCACTGTATATACATCTGATGATGTGCCAACAGCATCGATTCAGTCACAAGGGATCTGAAGATGGACTTGTTATGAAGTCCGACTTAATGCTTAAAAATATTTTCAATTTAGAAACGTCTACTTGACCTTACAGCTAATTTGGTGCACATTCGTCTGTACGATATCAATAAAATTAAAAATAATATAGCCAAATTTTGTCAAACCACAAACATTCATTAATTAAAGAAGGAAAAACAATAATTCACATTCGCATTCACATTCAGTCACTAAATTCTGTACTCCCCTTTTTACGCGGTATCACGAGCCTGTAGCGTCTTCATCACTGGCATCAAACGATCCCAAGTGACCAGTATTAATAAAAGCGTTGACGACTGGCAGCTGAATGTACCGGCAAATTCTAAAAATATAAATCATAAAAATACAATATCATCCACAAACATCAAAGCCATATCGAATGCTATGAAGTTGACGAAAAGATAACAAAACGCAATCAAAAATTCCAAAATTTATACAGTATATTCTCATTTACGAGGAGGTAAACGCTACGACCAAGTATTAACCTGTGGCGCCAGGACACCTCGTGCATAATAGCACGCAAGCTATAAAGACCAAATAAACACTCATCAGGAAATTGCTGGCAGCCAAGAGTCGCAGACACAACTAGATGTTCCACGTTGCTAAGTGTTTTGTGCAAATAACGACCCATCAATACCAACAGATTGCCGACAATGGCAATGGATGCTATGACCATGACACTGAAAATCCAAAATATACAATATAATGAAATAAATATGTACACAAAGGTTTGAAATGTTTGTATGTTTTGTATGTATGTATTGTATAATTTGTATTGTATTATACATACTGATATCGTTTTGAAAACGAACGGAATTTATGTTATATTAAAAGCCATAGATGGTTGATTTATTCTAATAGTTTGTATATCAGCAACTGAAAATCGAAATTCAATTATTAAATTGTATGGAAAAAATAGCACAAAGATTTCAGACAGATGAACTTACTTACATATATCTTCACCCAATTTTCTTCTACATTGGTACAAAATTATGTGGAGTAGAGCGTGGTAAATCGCTAGTAATTTAATTTTTGAGTTAGTGGAAAAAACCACATTTACTCCAACTGAAGGATTTGAACCCAGGATTATATGAATTCAATTAGATAATTTGTAAAGGGGTACCAGAAATGGTATGAATATGCTATCAAGTGTTACATTAAATACTCAATTTATGTTATTGCAGTGTCCACTTTAAGGTTTATAGGGTAAAATTAAATTTCGGTAAACGGGTCAATATATATGGCTGGAGACGAAATGATCTTGGTACTGCAATGCATTTTCATTCCCAGAAATAAGTTTATCAAATGCATGACGTATTTCGAATTTGTGTGAATTCACATCTAAGAATATTTGGGTTAAATCAGTCATTTGCATGGATGGCAACAGAAGACAAGACAGTCAAATCAGCACAAATTTGATTTGATGCAGTCTACGAATTAGGAGTTAATGTGGGAAAGAATGTATAGGTAGTTTCGAAAAAACGGTTAATTTGAACAGGAAATAACATACCATACCATACCCTCAACATGTATTAAATTTGACTAATTGAAATGTAACTGTATAGATTACGTGGTCATACGAATCTTTGGGCTAAACCGGTTATTTTGTATGGCAGCTACAGGTTAGGTCTTGGTTTTTTCAGACTTTAGCAAAAATTTCATTATAAACCAAAGGACAATTTTAATTCGCTGCAATCTGTGGATTAGGAGTTACCAGGAAAAACATTAATTTCGAAGTATCGGTCAGTTTTTATGGGAGATAGTAGGACGGGTGCGATCTCTGAACGTATGAATTTAGTTAATAGAAAATATTAACTTGAGAATATATGGGATAAATCGGTCTTATGTATGAAGGGCACCAGAAGGGCATAGTCATGTTTTTCGGAGCTTCACCAAGAACAATGGATCCAAACAATGACCATCATTTATCTGCAATCAGCGAATTAGGACTTATAGGGAAAATCCGGATTTCAGATTTTGGAAGTTTTGAATGGATTGTTGTGTTGTGTCTTAAGGCTAAGACATTCATCAACAATAACATAAAAAAAGTGCTATCACTAATCTGCATAAAATCTAAAATTTTCCAAAAATAATTTTGGAAAGTGGAAGCCAAAATCTTTGGTAATAGAATAATGTAACTGAACTTGTATACTTATTGTCTGTATTAACAGTCAGTTGAAAAATGCCAATTAATATACCGACTAGAAAAGGATAACGATTACGATTACGATTACTTTAGTGAACTTTAAATAAAATTTTAAATATAAGGCGATTTTTAGAGATCTTTAAAAAATTTCTCAAAAACCGCTTAAGCCGGTCATTTAAAAGTTGTAATTTCCATAAAATCGACACATGGATTTGAAATAAACCCACCCTCTACTAGTAAACGAATATCTGAAAATACCTTTCGGACCGAATTGTATGGTTGTCGTACAAACCTCAGACAATATACGTTCTGGGCTAACTAAAGTCCGAGCGTGAACGTTTGTAGCTAGAGATATTAGATGCACAAATAAGTTCACACTGTTCGCCAATAGATGGCGCCGGCTGGAAATGCTAATCGATTCTGCTATAATCTAAACGTCATGAGGCAAGCTTAGGCACATTGTTTACCACCTCGACACAATAGTGATTTTCTTTTGACATCATATTCTTTTGGTTATGTAAACATGTACGATTTTGTGCCAAATAATCGTCGTATGTAGGAAGTATTGAGTTTCTTCTTTCCATCGAAGAAAACGGCGGCTGAAGCTCATCGAGAGCTCTGAAACGTTTACGGGATGCTGCTTTAAGTGAAACAATGCGTCGAGATTGGTTCCGTCGCTTTAAAGATGGAGATTTTGGTGCTAACTACCTGAGAGGAGCAATATTGGATTCCTTACACAATTTCATAAATAATTGTCTTCAAACAAATGAAATAACTCAATTTTATTAATAGACAGGATAAAATATTCATGCAGGATAAGATCAAAGTCAGTTATAAGTTTGTAAAAATATTGAGCATGATTTCTTTTTTATTTCACAAAGAAATATGCTGACTATGATGGCCAACACAATATTATACTTTACATTTTATCCCATTATTTATTATTTCCTTTATCTACCGAATGTTAAGTTGACTTACAAAAGTTAAGTTTTATTGATTCTGCTTGCACCTGGAAACTTTTAAGTAGGCGGACGAACATCCGCATATTTCCTCGGAAGTTAACACTCAATTGTACATGATTTTTCTTTGCCAATCGACGGCAAAAGTTTTATAGTGGTTTCAAATGCTCTATTTATTAGCACTACTTGCGGCTTAGAGAGTGAATGTAAGCACTTTGTTAAATTAATTTTTATTTGAAAATGTGCAAACTTTGTTGAATCTAAATGATTATGCAGGTAATCATTTGCCCCTTTTGACAAAAGGGCAAAACAAATGCTGTACATTTTTTTCACCTCCCCTTCAGGAATAAATCAATAATAAATTTAAGTAAAAATGTACTTATCTGTCTCGCAAAATCACGTTATCCAATATATGATAGATGCTACTGATGCCATCATCATGAGGCTCACGTAAGCTCACGTATAAAGTGGCCCAACATAAATGGAATCAAAAGAAGAAGCTAAAAATATAATATAGATAAAGCAATTGAACTTTAAAGGCCACTACTAAACTTTACAGGAATTTCTATATATTATTGTTTTCCAGATTAAATGTGTAGATAAGCAATGTGGAGGCAGTAGCATTAGTTTTGTTTTGAATTGATAAACTTTTCTTGTAATTTAAATGCAAGTTGTACAGCTATATTTTATATTGCATGGCTATATTTTGTAGTATTAAATATGTGAACTAAGAACAATTTAGTTATTTGTTATTAGCTATTTAGGCCAGTAACAAATGAATTCTCCCACATATACATGTAAATATGCTTACATTTAATTCAAGTTATTTAAATTTTTTAAAAATTTTGGCTATCCAATGATTTGAATTGGCTGCCTTTCAGCAGGAGCGATCTCTGCAATTGGATGATGCAATTAAAATATTAAAACAAACATACAACATCACAGAATTTTACTGCCTACATCTATCCATACTCAACGACGTTTTGCATGGGTGCAAAAGTCATTTAGTTAATTAATATTTCTTATTGGCAATTTTCGAACCCAAGTTTATTAGACTCCTGGTGCATAAAGTTTGGTCGAATTAAGCGCAATTTAATGGAAGCCATTCATGTTATCACAAAGTTAATCTATAATACTCTGCATCAAAGGGATGCTTATGAAGGTTTTGGTTGCAAATAATAGCGTACAAAAAACTTTTGATTTTTATTATTACAGCGAATATTTCCTTATAGTATACTATACCATACCCTGCAAAAAAACTGGAAGTCATTCAAAAAGAATTACATTTTCATTACTTCCAATAGCGCAATATATGCATATTTATAATTGCTAAAGAAACACTTTTATACCGCGGTCAAATCCAATTGATTTGATTCGACTGCCATATAATCACATTTGGCGGAAACACCATTTTGCGATATAATTTCCGTCAGAAAACTCTGGTCAAAAAATACTATTTCTTTGGTCAAATGAAAAATAGCAGCAAAATTACTGCTAAAAATAATGACTCTCATGAAAATGTGAAGAAAACACACCATAAAAAACAGTTTCCTTCCTATGACAAGACTATGTTAAATGTTAAATTCATAGGTGATTACGCAAATTTTCACCGTTTTGCTCCAAAAATTGTATTGAATTTCAGTTTCTGTGGATTGCGTCAAAATTATTTACACATTATCTAAATTAGTTATGCTTCCGCTTTTAATATAAATTTATTAAAATGACTCAAACAAAAGAACTGAGTATTGAAATACGGGCAGAAATTGTTACCTAATTTAAGAATGGTATTTCAGCTTCCGAACTTGCAAAATATTGCGGAATTTCGTGGAAAACTGTTTACAATTTACTTATAAAAAAGGAGGCTCACGGAAATGTGTTCAATAGAAAGTAGACTGGACGGAAGCCAGTTGCAAGCCTTACAGAGAGTGCAGAATCATAAAACAGAATCCATTGTTAAGTCCTGTTGTAATCGCAGCAAACTCGGAAGAATTAATTGGAAAAAAATAAGTGAAGCGACGGTGCCACGAAAATTAAAAAGGATGGAAATATATGTCATCTGTCAGGTGATTGACATAAGTCCAGCCAACCAATCGAAACACTTTGCATTTGCTAATGAGTGGTCATATCAGTTTCGGTTTCTTTAGAAGATCTTTCTGTAGAAAGGCGGTGCAGCCTCCGAATCGATCAGTTATGTTCTGGGGATGGGTGTCATTTTAAGGGTATGGAGAGCTCTTGAAGATACCCTAAACCAATCCGAATACTTGGATATTGTTAAACATCATGTATTTCCATCGACCAACAATGTTTTTCCTACTACTGGTTGGATTTTACAACATCACAATACTCCAAGGCGACGTTAGTCAGACTGTTCTTGAGTGGATAGCTCAAAGACCAGAACTCAACATCATTGAAAATATTTGGGCTTTTATGAAACAATCACGGGCCGAGTCATAAATTCTGGAACCGGCATGATACGATTAAAAAGTTAAAAAAATATGGGCAAATCTAATTAATCCGTTCCTTCTTAATATATAATTAAACCATTTCATGCCAGATTCCAATCAGTTCTCGATACTAAAGGCGGTGAAACTGAATACTAATTAATTTTCTTATAATACTGTAACTAGTATGAGTAACACATTAATCTGTAATGCTGTTTAAATATTTTTGACGCATATAAAATGTGTGTAAATATTTTTGATGCCAAATTCAATTGTTTATTTTAATATAAAAGATTTTTGTTGTAGTCTTTGCACAATCCACACATTCCGAAAACAACAACAGTTTCCCAAGTAGTTTCAAGACAACAAAAACCGAAGTCATTTTAGGAAAAACTCTAAAAAGTTCACCTTTGTGTAAATACATTTTTTACTTTTTTTACTATGGCTGTACGTGTATAATATAAGTAAATTTAAATATAATACGAGATACGGCTTGCAGAAGCCATCTGTGATCCATCTTTGTAAGGAATATATGAAAATGTGGAAGGATATTATTCTTAGCAAGATTCATCCACGAAACAATCGACAAACAATATTTACTAAATATAATTAAAATTAAATGGTTATAGTCGGTAGAAGTGGGTCATCCTTATGAGATCATATTAAAATATGAACGAATATCCGTTTCCAGTTAGACTGTTGCGTTATTAAACCAATATTAGACTAAATTCAAACCATAGAAAGGCGCTTAAATTTTTGCATTTTTACATTTGTATGCTAATAGCTGAACTGAGCTGATGCTCTAAAAAACACAACAGAAATTTCATCCAAGGGAGTGATATATTTTTTAAGTTTTTACCTTCGGAAATTTTACATATAGGAATTCTGTTGTTAAAATAATAGTCGGCCAAAACCAATAAAGAATCGTCTTCAAGATTCAGCGCTGTGGTAGTCACGATATGACTGTTTGTATCACGTTGTTTTACACCAAGCAGAGACATAGGCAGGACGACAGGCTGTTGTGTGACGTTTTCAACGTGCTGTCGACGATGACTATGAAGAAAGCTGCAGTTAATATGGCCGATACCATCTTTAACAAAAACCACTTACAATTTGGTTATGCTGCTGATATGCACATCATTAATGAAAGAGGGCGAGATGTTTTTACAGCTTTCTCGATCAATGAGACAACATACGAGGGCGGTCTCAAAACTACCAGAGCTATCAAAGAAGACGTAAAAAAGTTATCTGCACTTTTTAAAACAATCTTCGCTTAGCTCTATACACTTTTTCAGCGATATTCAATAGTTTCTATATCCTGTTTATAGTAAGAACTGTTAAAACTACCTAAAATCCATCCATCAACCGCAGATTCAACCTCTTCATTTTTGGCTAATCTTTTACCACCGATCCACCGCTTTTTTTACTCTACTGAAAGCGAGCGCGGCACCCATCTTGCGCACAGCTTACTTAACTTAAAATCTTTGGTCAATATACGAACCATACCACTTTTTTAAATGCCTATCGTTTCAGCTAGCTGACGCACCTTCAGTCAACGATCAACCAATAAACTCTGCTACTTAATATTCTACAGTCATAAACTAAGGAACAGACTTCCCGAGAGCAGAATCTAGCTCGGCTTTAACGCTGGTTGGACCGAGACCTTTTAAATGTAAATGTTGAATTACATAACGGTGACCAAGTTTTACATGCTTACAAATTCACTGAGATCGTTTACTTTTGATGGCCCAAATATAAGTACTAAACAACATGGTGCTTTGAAACTTAAACATATGCTTTGTAAGGCTTTTCACTAAAATAATTTTTTCAAACTACTGGCACCATCTATATGTCAAGTCGGCAAGTTTTGGGGCCGCCCTCGCACAGCTTATAGTTGAAATGCACGCAATAGTGTCGTATTAAATAAATAGTGATAGTTGTATTAAATAATTTTTAGCAAACTTTGTTACAATGATATTCTTTTTTGTTTTTATCTGCAAATTTACGCCTAATTTTGTTTTACTAACAGAGAAATAAAACAAGTATGGAGAGATTTGAGCCTCAGTGCCGTATGAGTAATGTTAATTAGTTCAGGTACACCTCACACCCCTGTTATTTGTGTAATCAAGAGTTAGATTAAAGATATTACTCGATTTTTTAGCCCAAGACCACATTTTGAAGGTAAAGAAGCCATCGTTAAATTTTATCAAAGTAAATAATTGCATGTCGTTGTCTGTTGCCGTACACATGCAGTTCACTGCATTCTGTTCGTACTGTTTATAAAATTAATATTTTGTAATATTCTTGTTATTCTCTTTTGGCTACAATTTTATCGATTTCCTGTTTTTCAAGGAAAATAAATATTATTCCATTTAAGGATTATTTGCCTGTAAATAATATGAATCCAAGGCAGTGTCGTGCAAACCATGAAAAATTATGCCATTAATTGTGAAGATAATTAAAAAATGTCGTTTTTCGCTGTGCAATTTTTTAATCTTTGATCAGTCATGTGAACATTATAATATTTTGTGTACAGTTGAAGTAGCACTTAAATGGTTGATTTCGCTAGTATTGCAAAAATAATATTTGCTGAAATTAAAACCTGCAGAGGAGCCTACATTTTGCTTCGCTAACTTCAGCTGTTGAAGTGGTTGCAAATATTATGTTACGTCTCATGTGTTCGTAACATCTCGCTTCGAAAATAACCAGGCAGAATAGAAATTTTGATAAATTATGAGCAGTGTATCGAAAAGAACTCTAGGTACTTCCATCCTCTACGCTCCTTCTCTAATTAATCACAAAAACCTGGTGCATCCAAAGAAGTTTTGGTTGTCCCAAATTGCTTTGTACCACCAGCAAAAATTAATTACTAAATGTTAATCCTTATTCTGATTAAAATTACTTTTTCAGCAAGTCATTAAAAGAACAATGTGAAACTACAAATTTGGTTGCGGATCTAACTTGTTTTGTCATCGCCAGAGGTTACCAAATGTAGAAAGTTTTTAGCGGAAATGAATTAAAGCAGAATTCGATGGGAGTATAAAACAGTTACTAATAACTAATTAAATTTTGTAATTTAGGAGAGTAAATATGCAATAGGAAAAAATACACTTCTTCGATTTAAATTCTAAATAGAAGCAGGGTTCGAATTGGAGTCTAAAAATTGCAATGCCTTGAGAAATCAATGCTCAACGATTACATAGTAAATTTTTGACCAAAAAATATTGACTATGAAAATAATCAGTATCAGTATTATTACCATTTTTTTATTATAAAAACCACAGAGTGGAATAGCGTAACAAATATAGGATAATTTAGCTGCTCTCTGGAAGTTGTTTAATTCCTCTCTCATAAAACTCGAGTGGTTTTTCTGAAATAAAAGCGTTAAATTCGATTTTTGACTTCGATGCCATTATGGAAATTCAAATCCTCCACGTGGTTGCTCAGACTGCGAAATAGGTGACAGTCGAACGGGCAAGGTCTGGGGGGAACGGTAAGTGAGGTAAAACTTGCCACCCAAGTTCTGAGACATTTCTGACAGGTCCGCAAGGTAGTGTGAGGCCTCGGTTAGAGAGAGAGGTACCCACACATCGAGGTTGCTCACAAATTCAAGCTCTTTTATGACTCCGTGAACGGTTGAGAATGATTTTTTTTGATTATTTCTGATATATCCCTAATTCGAAAACAAATTCTTTAGGTCATCCTGATCTGGGAGCATCCGTTACCGAGAAGTCGCCCGTAGAAAATCTCTTAAACCATTTCTGGTCCGTTTTTTCATAAACAGACTTTATTTTTCGGTTGGCTTCAGCAGCCGTTCTTCCTTTTGCTAAAAATGCTCTTTACGCTAATTTTTTCTACGTTTTAAAACTTTTTTTTAATAACGCTATAACCACTCACGAGTAGAAAGAGAACACAAATAAACAATAGAAAACAGTTTAGAAAAGGAGTGGGGGGAAGTTATGATAGTGTTTGAAGGAACTCCACGGCATGAGAAGTGACGTATGGTGAACTTACGAATTAACCGAACGAACTTTCCAAACAACCCAATAATTTTGAAAAGAAAATATTAACACACTTAGGAAAAATAGATACACGTAGAAAAAATACACTACGTAAAGTGTACCAAAAACAACATCGCTTAGCTTTTATGTTATCCTCTTTATATCATTGCCTGAAATTTGAGTTTATGGTGAAAATGCTAGATTGCGAACTTTGTTTTCAGCTTTAGGAAAAATAGCTTCGTGTCTTGCGTATAAGGGTATCAATTTTTTTCGTGGGCACATATTTATAATGCACTTGGCAGTCTAGCTTTCGAAGAATAATAGTTGTTATGAACATCTTAGGACAAATCAGAATTTTAATACACGTATGATCAATATTAGTTTCACTTCTTCAAGGGTATTCTCATCATACGTTTGATGATTTAAAAAAAAAGTTATAAATATGTTGGTTTACCAATCTCAGGCCACAGCGTTGTTTAAGTTTATATAGATCACCATGGAATCACCAGCTTAATTCGACAAGGATCTTTGTGTTATAATCCTCAGTCCCTGACACTGACAAGCTTTGGCTCCTAACTTATTATGTTTTGGTTATAAAATCACAAAAGCAAAAGAATGCAGCTAATATCATCCTTTAGCCGCATTTATCTGTCTATGTTTGTCTGCTATTTCAGTTTATGATAAAAAAACGTATCTTGCGATAACAAATTTATCTTCTTGTTTCTGAATTCTTTTAGTAGGCCTCCTTCGATTCACATTTATCACACTTTCAACTTCGCAGATTTCAAAGAGTCACGAAAAAAAATTTAATTTTATTATACTTATGATGAACATTAATTCGACTTTTACAGGATTACATTTGTCATTCATTTATAATACTCTGAACTGAAAATTACTAAATTAATCAATTCTCAGCATATACCATCAGAATTGTATAGTATTTTTTGTTTGGGTTTAAGAGTTCATTTAGGTAACCATAGATTCAGTTCGTAAATTTTAATTGCAATGTTATTAATTTGGTTTCGTTGTTTATCAAACACTCACTTGCTTGGCTCATGATAAACCTCTTAGGATGGATTTAAATTTTACTGCACATATGCTTACTATAATTTTATCTTCTACAAAATTACACGTATCATAGGTTTAGATATCTTTAAAACAAAAATGTTGTAAACTGATGAAAATTATCTTGCTGCGGCTTAGGCCAGAGTTAAATTCATAACGATCTCTAGACCAGATAATTTGGTACAGGGTCTTTGTCCTTCGACTTTGAATTCTAAAATTCGCAAGTGCCTCTCACTCTGTTGCAAATTTTCAAAAAAAAAAAAAAAAATAGTTTATCAAATGTTAAATCTTTAACTTTCGCCAAAGACAATTTAGATGCTCGTACAATCCTTCGTGTATTGAAAGAAAAGTATGTAATTTTTTTTCCAAATTTCTTTGACTACAAAATTTATAAAAGCATAAAATTGTTCTTAACATCATCCAATACGATATCGTAATTCACAAAGTCATCACCATTAAAATCTCCCATAGATTGTTCGGATTGTGATGCTAATATGTGGTATAGCTGTTAAGGATTTCAGTTCGCATGCATGTATGTTTTTTGGCATGCACGTGCCATATTAAGAGTGATTTCATAAACTTATTCTTATCATCGAATGAGTGGAGTTTCTGGTTTAAAATGTCAAAAGATGTTGGTTTCTGTTGTGTTGTATCTCTTCGTATATTCGTGCTTCCTTTTGATATTTTTTTATGTACTGGGGTTTATTATTATATGTCTCCCCTTTGTTTGTTCAACATGTTCTATGTATCGTTTTTGTTTATTCAACATGTTGAAAATTTCTGATGTTGTGGAATTAAATTTTTCTGAGAGACTAAAGGAAGAAATACAAATTGAAAACAAAGAATTCTTTTCTTCGATAGTAACTTTTAAAATTCGTTTAAAAAAGGACAGAAAGGATTTCATTCAATTTTCGTCATACAGGATGTCCGTCGGGAAGGTATACCACTTTCTTTGTTTATAATTTTTGATTAAATGGAAGAGAATGGTTCTTATATTGATAAATGTTTTATTTAATGTTGGCAACTATGTATGGAATACAATATCAGATAAATATCCTCACAAATGCGAGCCCTTTTAATTTTCATATATCCCCGCAAAAAAAAGTCCGGAGCAGTCAAGTCAGGCGACCGTGGAGGCCAATCAACATCACCATTCCTTGAAATAACTTGTTGTGGAAAGAGACCTCGCAACAATTCCATTGTAATTCTAGCTGTATGCGATGTGGCACCGTCTTGTTGATACCACATATTAATCAAGCCCAAAGCATTCAGTTGTGGCTTTAAAAAGTTTTCAATCATATTATTTAAATATTCGAATTTTCAATTTTTTGAGCATAATCGTCTGATAAGCAAAACACATACCCCAAAACTTTGTTTTACATTGTGCATGGTGGAAAAAATATGTGTTGCTACAATTTTTAATTTTGTTATAATTGTTGAGTTTCTTAAAACTATGAACTCCTTATTTTAAATTAGAATATGATGTTGGCAAAAGTCACTCCTAAGCTCATCAATAATTGTTACTAGCTGGAGAGAATTATCTCAATATTCATGTTATCAAAATTTATTTTGTAAACTTCATTTTTTCGACAACTTCTTCCTTCCAACATCCATTGGCCACCTTGCGCTTAAATTAATTCCACCGACCGCTATTTCATAGATATTCTATGTAGACATTTCTATAGGAAAGCGCTCTAGTTCGTTTTCCGTCTGGACGTAGTTATTATATATTAAGATGACAAAACTTGAAGAAAAATAGTAATTTTTAGCATTTCCTTTCAAAAATGCTACGGTTTTTTCTCATTACCCAAAAGTAATAACTGTAGCGTTGTGTAGGTACTGGAAAGATCCATTTAAAAATTATATCATTTTTTAAAATTTGAGCTTGAATAAAAAAAAAAACAAAAAAATGGAACATTTCAGTGGAAAAATGGAAAATCGATCCTTCTTTTTTTCTCAAATTAGTTTTTAAATTTTTGTCAAATAATTCATTTTTAATCTACAACTAGCGGACCCGGCGAACTTCAACTCGCCACAATTTAACGCCTTCAGATAAACTCCCGAGTAATAATAAAAAACAGATAGCTCAAATTTCAATGTGATTTATTTGAATGGAATCGAAATCAGTAGAGAGCATTATGATGAACAATATTTTTTGATTTGTTTTCCGGCGCAAAAACAAACAACGAAGACGGTTGTCCCCAACACGCGAACTGGCAATGTAGAGCTGACCGTACGAAAAACAGGGAGATTAATCCCACAGACTTCCAACGATTGGCCTTGCGATTTATTGATTGTCATCGCAAAAGCTAATCGAATGGGGAACTGAATCCTCTTGAATTGGTATGGAAGATCAGTTGGAGTTATCGAAATTCGTGGGATAAGGACTTCCTCTCCTTTGAATTTGTCCTTGATGATCGTCGCTTGAATCACATTGTTCATCAGTTTCTTGATGGACAATTGCGTACCATTGCACAATTTCGGATGATTCAGATTCCGCAACATGGGTATGATCCTACCTTTAGCTGTAAATTATGCGGCGGAGTTCCTGGCACATCAAGCGAGTTCAAAAATTCCTTCGGATAGTTTGTCGCTTCATCCTCGTTGGTCACTCTGTCAATAGATTTGTACGAATACAGTTTTCCAGCGATTTGACTTTGAATAACTAAATTCAAGCTATCGATGTTCTCACTCTTAGCTGCGGTTATTGCCAGTTCACTAATCTAATCGAGGATTTTATAATGCCGGGGAACACTTTGGTGACGATTTCCTCCTTCGACAATGTGATGTGGTGATTGTGCAACGCGAACTTGTGCAATATGGGCACGTCTCCATTCATTTTGTTCAGCGCGTTCCTCTTGCGTTTAATTATCACAAACATTCTGACTAGTTATTGCACGACATGTACGACGTCCAAGGTTTGATCGTCTAATAAGTGGAATTAGTCAAGCAAATAACTCTCCTTGAAATTGAATAAAGTCGTTGTTGACTAATCCTATTAAAAAGAAAATTATTTAAAAAAAAAACTTACGAAATGAATGTATCGCAATAAATGCCTGCAATCCAATAAGATGACCTAACTTTTTATACTCAAACTTATTTTCTGAAAAAATGATCGAGTTGATAAATATTGCACTGAATTTCAATTGATCGTACTGTTTGTACTATTTACTGATGTGATACGAGATATATGAATATCCGAAATCAGTGTAATAATAGGTAAAACTCGAATCAATTGCAGCAGGAAATATAGCAATTTTGTTTAATAGAAAATGACAATGCGAAAAGTGCACCTGTCAAATTGCGCTCAGCCTAAGTTAACGTATAACGCCATCTACGGGGTTGTGGCATTAAACGCAGCGCAGCGCCATCTGCTATTTATCTCGTTAACTTCTCCACCCAAAATTCACGCAAAACATATTTTATCACAATAAATTTCATAATTTTCCGAACTTTACAACGAATTTTCCAACTTTACACAGTCCAAAATCAAACAAATTGAAAATTTTCCGAATTTTCCGAGTTTTCCACTAACAGTTTTCTATTTTGCCATTCGAAAAGCCATTCCGGAATGACTGCACATAAGATTCCATAAAAAAAATCCATTTTCGATTTTTTCAATTTTCCCACTTTTCCGGAGGGTTTCCCCAAAATTTTCTTTCGTAAAAACCTTCTTCAGGCAATTACGAACAACTGAGAAAAAATTTGAGTCAAATCGGCCCAGACGTTCTCAATTAATGAATTACTATACATTTTTCTCACCATTTTTATATATATATATGTATATATAGTTTGATCTTAATGTGACTGAATTAATAGGGATTCTAATATCCGTTGGCTGTTCCTCTCAATACGATTTGCTCGATGTTCAGGACTTTCAATCACTCGAGAATTTCTTGATCTTGTAGCCGTAGGGCCTCTGCGACCAATGTTCCTACGTCTGATTGGCGGCATCCCACTCACTTATTATAAAAGTTAATTGAAAACAAAATCAATACTATAATATAACACTGTTTCTGACCGAAATTGATTTTTATATATAAGAGAAGAGAGAAGAAAAGAAAATGTTCTTCGTTTTTTCTTATAAAAAAAAGTTATTGCTGAAATTATACTATTATATTGCACAAAAAATTTGGGCGCACGGTTAATTGTATTTTAAAATTTTCACTTTTTGCAGCAAACACAATAGCACTGGATAAGGCTCGTAAACAATTTTCACAAATAGCACTAATTAGGAACTTGTTAAAGTTTAAGCTTAGGCTAAGGAAAAAAAATTGAGAAGTGAAAAGAAGGCAACATGATTGACAAAGTTAGGTGTTTGAGTTTCTCCTAAAAGTTTCTCATACATAGAAAAATGAGAAGTGAAATAAAGTCAGTATATGAAAAACTTAAATTTTCCTATAACAGGATCAGAAGTAATGGTTTTTTTTTAACTTTTGATTTCTTCGGGTGGTACCACGCCTATTTGTCCAATCCCGCCCATATTTACAGCAGAAGCTACAATATGTACACCAAACTTATATACCAAATTTTGTTCAAATACCGTTAGCAGGA
>JAHXMU010000369.1:563757-603883 GCA_019455685.1 Philornis downsi | reverse complement strand
TTGTTCAAATACCGTTAGCAGGAGCAGAAATAATGGATTTTTAATTTTTGGTTTGTATGGGAGGTACCACGCCCCTTAGTCCAATTGGACCGAAGTATAAATCTAAACCACTCGGAGTGCCACTCAAACGCATACAAAAAATTTTATGCAAATCCGTCACTCCGTTCTTTAGTTATGCTGTGGCAAACACACGCCAAATCATTTTTATATATATGAGATATAGGTGCGATTTTGCTCAATTGCCTTTTGTTATCATTCGAGCAACTTTTTGATTCCAGGAGAAATACTGGAGAAATACTATATTTTTGTGGGTTCACCTGGTTTACTGGAATAACTGAAAATCCGAAGGTGGCAGACCAATGCATTAATAAGGACATGGTGTCATCTCTCGTCCAAGCTTCAATATTTGTTGCTGAGTATAAAAGAATCATGAGGCATGCCATTATCGTGGTGGAAATCACCTCTTAGGGTTTGCAAATTCAGGGTTTTCTTCTTTCAGAGTTTTATCAAACTTTATCAATTGATGACAATTTGGCACTTTGGAAGAATTTTGAAGTCACTCTCTTAAAATTTTACCCAATTAACAAACAAAATCTTTTTTGGTTTATTTCAGCTTCTGATGAAGTTTGTGCGAATTCATTTTTCTTGTACCAGAATCTGTCACGATTGTTGTTAAGAATGCATTTTTCCATCTTAGTGAGAACATGTTTCAAAAGTAAATATTTTGGCTGTGTTTAAGCAACGCAAATGATTATCAGTTTTATTAAGTGGATTTGCATTAACAGAATCTAAATATCAAGTTTTTTTTTGAGGACCCCCAGTCATTCTAAATGGTCTTTAATGGAAACGTTTAACATTTTTAGCTTCTTTTTAACTTCCTGTAGTCATTTTCGAGTGCAAAATTTCCAGAATTTGGGCGTGTCTCAAATATCATTGTGGGCTTGCTTTGCTTTGTAGTCTTTTTTCTTTGCGTTTTCCACTTGTTTCAAATTTATAGTGACACATATTTTGTTTGTCATACTGACTGCGTAAAGTTTAAGAAATTTGTAAAAATTCCAAAATATGCGAAAAGTTAATATTCGTTATTAAGGAGGTTATTGAGATTTTAAGATTACATTTATGTTAAGCATAAAAACGATTAGATTTTTGAATTTTAATTAATTTTGGTACCATTTCATCGTGTTTGTTTTGCCTAGTCAACATTTACTGCGTATTTATGTAGTTGTTTGATAATCAAATAGCAACATTTTGGAGCTTTGATTGACGTTATGTAGGCTAACATCAATCAAATATGATTGCTGTAGCAATGTGAAAAGCAATAGAAAAACTTATCAAAGAGAAGACTAATCCATCAATTAAACGTGATTACGATTTGATTTCGTTTGATTTTTGGTAGTGTGTATAAGGAAGTGTTCTTAGGTAGGTAATAAGTTAATTCATATCTCTGCTTCATTCTTTATTTCTTTGACGCAATAACGAAATTGCCTGTAAGGAGAATTAACGCTAAGGGTAAATTTAGTTGAAAGTTCGCATTGGCTTAATAAATACACCTCAATTTCTTCGCATACATATTAATCATATGTTTAATTGGACAACTACAGAAATTGAAGTCAGCCGAATTGTCTTATATATGTTTTGACCCAACATCCTTTTGCGTCACCTATAAATTATTAATATTATTAAACCGACCACTTTGTATGTAGTTTGCAGTATGCATGGAAATGTAGTCCATTTTCATTTTTGAATTTAAGTATTAAATGTTCGCTCCTTGATAAACTGAGCTGAATTTAAATGAAAAAAAGATATGGATTTACAAATACATAGGTTAAATTAGGTAATTTGTATGGAAGTTACGAGAATTGATTTGGCTATGGGGACGATTTGCCAAAATTTTGCCATGTAAAATAACTTACAACCATGTAAATAACATGAATTTGACAAAGGGCAGAGAAAATGTCCTTCGTTTTTTGTGTTCCAAATTTGATATAATTTAATGAAACTGTTTTAAACGTGGTTAGTTGGCAAAACTTTCTAAACTCTTTCCTGTATTATAAATTAATATAACAAGAATACTTTATGGTTCTGCAGTTTACGTATTATGAGCTGTAGGGAAAGTTTGAATTTTGGAAAATTTATCAGTTTATATGAGAAGTGGTAAAAAGTGCAATCCAGCTATTCATTTTCATTCTTATGTCATACTTTAGCAAACTCCTAACGTGTGGTAAATATGGCTGAATTTAATAAATTAAGTCGAAGATATGAATCTAAGAAAACTTGAGTTAAGTCGGCTATTTATGTGGAGGAACCAAAAGGGACATAGTTAATTCCAATTTGATCAAGAATTGTAAATCGTTACAATAAAAAACAATTTGGTTTAGTCTTTGAGAAATTGAAATGAGAAATTTAATTTCGGGAAATAGGTAAATTTGTATCAGAGCCAGCCAGAAGGCTCAAAGTAAAACTTTGAGCTCTGCGAAGTTTTATGATGTTTTATGATGTTACCAGTCAGCTAGCCAGTCACATAGGTAGACCGACGTCGCCCAATTGACTTAGTAAAGTTGAGAAACACATTTCATTAAAAGATGGATCTTACTTTATACGCTTCATTTTTTCCCGTATCAAACGTTATATTTATACGTTCTCTCGACTGAAGTTGTAAACAGCTATAGATGATTTTTTCCAAATTCTGTGAATCATTGGTGTTTTGTGATTACTGCAAATAACTTCCTGCCTCAACGATTTGTCACGTTTTTACAGCTCATTTCTCATTTTTTTTAAATTCTACTTTTCTATTTTTAGTAAATTTATGTTTGTCTGGGCACAGTTAAATTTGTTAAACGCAAAACGATGTCTTCGCATTTTGCTGCAAGATAGCTTGCTATAGTCGTCCATTTAGCTTTTAGAACTTGTGCGAACATAAAATTGTCGGGGTGTTAACGTTGTGTCGGAGTAAACTTGACGTCATACCATTATTTTGAAATTAGCTACAGATACGTTGAAAAGAAGGCAATAAATTTTGGCTACTTAAAGTTTTCTACATTTCGGTTTGCTGTTTTGTTTGATTTTTGTACCATTTGTTGGAATTTTCTTCACAAATCCTATTATTTATTACAGAGCTATCAATTGACCATGGCTACTGGTATGTGGGCTTGATGATGACCATTTCGTTGAAATTGGGTAAATATATGAAAGGGAGGATTTAAGCTAATTAAATTTAGATTTAATTCGTTTTTAACAGAAGCATTGAATGAATGTCATCCGCATTCTTTGCTGATGTGCATACTAATTATTATCTGTTGTTGACAATATTTTCAATAGAAATTATTGGCAAATTAATTAATTCATCACAATAAATAAAGCTGGAATGAAAGGGAAAAACAAAATTAAATAAAACGCTTACTCGACTTAACTTCAGTCAACCAATCGCTAATATTAGTAATCACTATATTTCTCAGCCCATCCTCGCCAAAAGAGACAATGTTTTTTCAGCTTAGCTCTCATTTTGCTACGTGAGAGTTTGTAGCCATCATCTATAGTTATACGCCTCGGTTTGGTATTCAGATTTTACTCATTATTCAGATTTTACAAGACACGCGCAATACACTTCTTCTTACAGGCCTTCCACTTTTTCTAAGAATTTGAGTATGATATGCACAAGTCACATGCATTTGTATCCAAGTCTTATGTGATTGCTTTCTCCCATCTCCTTTTCCCAAAATTATGTGTAAGAAGACCGCCTTACCCTCTTCTAAAATGTCCTTTTGCGTCTTCATTTCGGAAAGAACAAGAGCTGCGCGTTGGGGCTTCCATCCTCCACACATATATTTTATCAAAAAAGCTGCCGGGAATTCAAAAACAGAATACCGGCGCGGATGCAAAGTTACCTACGTGTGTTGATTGTGCCCCCTTCAGTTGTGAAGCCATTAAGTTGATCCTTTGGTGGAGTTTGACTGTTGTGTATGTGATTCATAGTTGATATAGAGCTTACACTGGTCGCAGTCTTTGCCGACTATTTAACGTCGTTCTCATCTGACTGTTTACACATCGACCTCGGTTGACTATTTACCCAGCGGCCTTGGCTGACTGTCTACACAGAAGATTCCTCTTACTGTGGCTTTGACTGACTGTTTACACAGTAGACTCGTCCAACTCTTTACACAGCAGATTCGTCCGACTATTTTCAAATTCAGTTGACTGTTTGCACAGCGGTATTTAACAGTTTTGTAAGGTAGTAATAATGTACATATGTAATTATATGTAACATGATCCTGAAATTTATGAGGGATAGAAGTCATGAGAGGTTTGAGCCAAGTCGATGTTATTGCTTGATAACTGTGTCTGTAATCAGGCAGTAAATGAATACGTGGCCTACAATACGCTGATGAGAACATAAAATCCATAAGAGATTCGGGTCAAGTGGATGCCGTTGCCTGATACCTGTACCTGTAATTAAATCATGTCAATGGTGAAAACGCGTCCTACCCTGTTCCAATGAATTTGTGCCAAGTAGATGATATTGCCTAATATTCGTGCCATTAATTTAATTAGGCCAATATCCAGAATCACGCCCGAATTTATAAATATCCGAGATGTTAAGCGAAACACAGCGAGTTACTAAGTTCTGTTATCTATCATCCTTACCGTCAACTATAAATTAGCCGCATCATCACCTAGAGGAATCAGCATACTATCGAATCTGTTATTCCAGTAGATCGTTATTTAGTTGAATACCAATAAAGCAACTGTTATTGCGGCTCTAGTCAAGAAAAATCTACTGTGTATTATTTCGTAAGGTTTTGTGGGTCTTTATAACGAACATAGAAGTGACAGAACTTATCTCAGCTAATGACAAAACTACGTTACAAGTCTTGCGATGAATAGACATGTCAAAAACATGTGCGTATAAGTGGTACAGTGCATTCAAAAACCGTCAAGATGTGATGGAAGGTTTGCCTCACTCCGGTGGGCAACCGATAACGATAACTAAAAATCGTCGCTTAAGCTTGGGAGAAATAGACACTGAATTTTCTATGCTTTACGAATCATTTCGTATCATTTTACACTATCGTAAAAATTTTTTTCAAAAATCTAATTGCGTAAAACTCGCTGAGGACATAATAAAACGAGTCGATTGTGAACGATCTTCTGACCAAAACCTAAACAAATGTCATCGAGCAACCACTGCTTTCACTTGATATGGCTCCTGAATATTTTCCCATTGCAAAGCTCAAGTTAGTACTTCGAGGCACCAGTTTTTTCTTTTGAAAAATATTCTGATGACTGGCTCAATAGGAGTCCTGAAATTAATTTAGATTAATTTATCTAAGTGGATACAAAGAATTTGGCTATTTCATACAACTTGCATTATTACAACATCTCCCCTTGCAAGCATGCTGCGAGGTCTACTATTAGTAGGATGTGTGGAAGGAACACACAATGTCACCACATACTTCCTTACTAATTCCGACTTGTTAGCAGCCCTTTCAATTCATTTCTTTTCCCGTCAGTTGTTTAAATCCATAGCCAGGTCTCATTTACTGTTTCATGTGTGATGTTGTGCTTACAGTAAAATTACTCACCTGTGGCATTTGTACTACCTACTTACTTTTGTCACAGAGGAGATCGCCAATCCAGATTTCAAACACTTCTACAAGAAGTATCACTTGAAAAGTAAAGTTCCTTTCATATGATTCTTTGTTTTAGTCCTCCCTGTGTGGGATATAAAATTGTCCCACCTCGTGCACAATTCAGTGCTACCAATCATTGTTTGTTTATTGGAGCTGTTCAAAATGCGACAGCATATTGTAAGTGGGATTTCTTCAGTTTGTTTAACAGCAATATATCACATTTTATGCCCAACTTTACTGTGGTCACAAATAGTAATTTCCATTGTCTAACCATAATCATTGGGGTTTCCTTTACATCCTTCCAAAGTCAGGATATATATGTATGTATATATGTGTACTAGTATATGTCAAGGAGGACAACGCCGAAGTGCGAAATCGTACACATTTGACGCAACTTTGTGATTACACACATAAGTGAAGAGATAGTATGGATATTTGTAAAGGCCGTTAATATATTCTAAATTATGTCACATTATTATTTTGTGCTTATTTATTTAATCTGATGTATGATGTGGAAGCGGAAATTATAGTTTAAATTCAATCAATTTAAGTTGAAATTGCGTAAAATTGTATACTATTTACGATATTATATATTTACAATAATATTGCATATGAGATCGTTTTTAACAAAATTAAAATATAACACGAGCCAGTCATAGTCATTTTCAGTTTAATGGCTTATGTTTCCCTAAAAATTAATATTAAACCTGGATTGAATTGCCAATAATACGACTAATTTGGTCAACCATTTCCGAGTGTAATCTAGTTTGATAGTTAATTTAGTGTTACTCATATTTTACGAATTTCAGATTCCCATTTTTCTTAGGGCTCCTTTTTCCTTAGTTTTCTTAAGCGTTACTTCCTAATCTTACCCTAACTAAGCATATGATAATTTCGTGATTGGTGGCAACACATTGTAAAATTTTTAAGATGATCAGTCGGTAACGATGACCATTTTAACGGTTTATTAAAAAGTTTTTGCCCAGTTTATGCTGACACATGGTATCAATTGTATATTTTTTATAGCTCATGATATACACTCGTTCAAAATGTTAAGGCGTATGGACAGTGCCACACCCCTTTATCTAATATAGCATATGACAATGTCGTGATTGGTAATAACTTACTGTTACATTTTTGTGGCGATCGGTTATGATTGTTGTTATTGCCACTAAAAGGAACTTCTTCTTCTATATCTACTTCTTTCTATATCAGCAGCATATCCATCAAATCGTATTTGATACTTCCAATGCTTGGTGATATATGGCTTCTCAAAAAGATAAGTTGTGTGGGCAGTGCAGCGTCCCTTTGTTAATCTTAACCTAATATAACATATGACAATTTCGTGAGTGATAGTGGCTGCTAAATTCTTATGCCGTTAAGTTTTTGTTTCGACATGTTTATTTCTAAGCCAATAGCACATATATCAAATCGCATCCTTGTATCTCCAATTTTTTATGGAATACGTCCGTTAAAGTTTTCAGACGTGTGCCTTTTTTTGAATGGATAGTAATACACAATTTTATTTTTATGACATTTGGTCGGTTACTTGGGCAACATGAGGGCGTTTTAAAAAGGAGCTGGTCCACTTTTTATTCCAGCATACTTCCTTTTATGCTAGTAGCATAAGTGGCAAATTCCTTCTGTATAGTTCATTACATATAGTAGTTCAAAACTGTTATTTGTATGGACCCTAGAATGTCCCTTTGTCCAATCAAGATCTTATGTAGCCTATGATTTCTTCCTGTGCGATACAAATATACTGCGAAAATTTCATGACAATCGGTTCATTCGTTTATAAGCCTATTCAAAACAAAGCCACAATTATAAAAACATATAAATGTACAAAAATTAAATTTCATATATATTTATTAAAACCAATTTCTTTTATCTCCAGGCGAATGTAAAAATTTTCTTATTCCCATAAAATTTTCCGCTGCAGTTGAGTAGGTGATGATACCTTTTTATCATCTGCAATCTGCAATGATTTGTTTTTTATAGTTGACGTCTAATTCTATCGATTTTTCAAGATATATAGATTTAAACATAAGTCGCTCTTCAATTGGCTTTATTAGTGTCAAAAATCTGTATTATTTATTTCTTGGTCCATATAAGCGTATTATGCAAGCAGATCGTAATCTTAAAATTAGTTCAAAAATGATGTTTTACCAAAAAGGTGGTCTTGAAGAATCCTATCTCAACATTTGGTCTCATTAGTACAACGGATATATGTATGAAATTTCATTGGAGTTGGATAGGCCATTTAGGCACATTTGTTCTATTTTTATCCCATTTTTTGTACCACCGTCGTAGGATGGAAGTTTACTCATTTTGTCATAAAGTTTTAACAGCCAAAAATACTCATCTGGGATGTTATAATATATAAATATAGTCCTGTGGTACCGTCATAAAAATCCGTTGCGGTGTGGACATATTCATCTAGTCGTTAGAGGTCGGAGCATTGTAATCCAATAATCAAAGGCAGCTTAAGTTTTAAATTAGGTAATACCAGCATAATAAGAAAGACTTGTCTATGCAAAGACTGTTGAACGCAGTTAATCCTTCCTTCCCAAGAATTGAAAATTAAAGTAAATTAAAGTATGAATTTGAAATTGAATTGAAAAATGAATTTCATAAAGTAAAGTAAATTACGAATTCTAAAATTATGAATTAAATTGAATTGCTTTTAAATAAATTGTATTGTATTGAATTAAAATTGCGTTGTATCAAGTTACACTGAATTAAGTTGAATTGCACTGAATTGTAAATATTGTAAATTGTAAAAATTATCTATTTATTTGCCTGTGTAAGGGCCCCTTCAAACAACCATGTAACGATAAAAACCCCTATTTTGTTACGCCCATATGGCAACCCAGCGAGGCACGGAGGTCTCTTGGTTGAAATCAGGTTGGCCAGTCGCTAACCAGTCCACTTCGCCAGTCGCCCTCAACATACAAATAAAACCCGAAATAATGTAAGTTAACCGTTATCTTTCCTTCATCTCCATTACGAAACCCCCTCGTAAGTATACACATCCTTAGTTCTTCCACAAAACCTCCAATCTCTCTCCCGGAACCTAAGTTCCAAAGTAAGCCTTCAGACCAAATCTGACAGATTTACACACTAGCATTGCATCTTGCAACTGCATTTTACAAAGACTGCAATCACATCTGGAAAGATTTGAATTTTGAAACAGCTGTTTTAATGGAGAAACTTGGAAAATTATGAAATCAAATTTTTTGACAGCCTATCATATGGGCTCATGTATCTGGGCGATGGGATACAATGCACAGTGGAATGTTTTCATATAAGCTGCGGTATAAATTGAAACTTTGCATTCATAATTTGTATAACTATATTAAAATAAATAAAAAAATGTTCCCTTTTCGTCTACCAATCACCCCCATCTTCCATATAGAATAAAAATAATTAAAGCACAATATCAAAAAAGTCGAAGAAAATGGCTAAATTATTGATTTTTAAGTGCTAAATTCAAATTAGGCAGAACATGCTAAGTCCAGTCTTATAGAATTATTTTGAAAATAAGTTAAATTCGAAATATAAGGAATTTAACATGTAAACTTACTAACACGTACACAAAAATTTGTTCCTTAAAGTATGCTCTAAAACGTTAACCATTTTTGAGATCCTGATGAAAGAACTGATAGAAAATGTAAGTAATTTGTTATTTTAGCTAGTTTCAGCAGGATACTGTCGAAAACTATATTTGTTTAATTTCTACAATGTTATACGATATGTCACGGTTATCCATTTTCGGTTTCAAAAGTAAAGTTAAATAAAATCCACATGCGCATGATTTCGATGAAACTTTTATTACATTATAAAACTAGGACGTTGCCATTATGTGCGAAATAGAATATCATTTAAATGACCAACTCTGGATTGGTTGCAGCAGTAGATCCTTTTGTGATAGCTTTCGACCACTTTTTTCCACATTTTTGGCGATATCTCGTTGATAACTTGTCGATTGTTGATTTTCACACTCCAATTTTTGGGGAATATCCGCGAAAGCACAGTTTTTGACGTAGCCCCACAAAAAAGTTAAAAGGCGTCATATCGCATGATCTTGGTAGCCAATTGACGCTTTCCGGAAACTTCTAATGCAATAAAACTAAAATCGGTGGTGTTATGTGGCTCGTGGCACCGTCTTGTTGAAACCACATATCGTCCAGTTCATAATCTTCAATCAAAGACTGAAAAAATAGGCTGTCTTTCGGCCATAGTTCTCTGAATTGATGGTAACGGTTTCTTCAGCGACACCTCCAGACCATGCAATCGCTGCAATGGCTTCTCCACAATCACTTCTGGATTCTCCGAGTCCTTTATGCGGCAATTTTGCTTCTTAATGTAACCACAGAGCGAGAAATGTGATTCATCGCAGAAGAACGTTTTGTTCGATTGAAATCCCACATTTAAATCACCACTTTTGTAGTAAGTTTTATCTATTTTATGCGTTGGCAAACCTTTCACTAAGTAAATAACACTTCAGATAACAGGTATTTCACAGCTGACAGCCTTGCCAGACCTGCAGTTTTGAAACCACTAAATGATAACCGGTTACAATGATTTATCTGAATATACAAGTCTCATTTTGGCATTCATCGGATCTAATTAGTTACTTTCTGCTAAACAGACTTACTCAAAGTAACCAATGACTTGTGGATGAAATCTCATTTAGAAAGAAAATATAAATAGAAGTTATATATTGCGACATGGCTGACAATACGTCAGCTCCACACACATTTAGTAGGCTTAGCGTTGTCACTTTATTTGTAACATCTTTGGTGATATCCTTCTCTACATATCACCTTTATTTAGGCGAAGATGCAGAGAGTTTTAGCATTTATATACTTTGAATTCATCTACTGCAATATATAGGTATATGCAAAATATTAGGGAAATATTTCTCAGTTATTTTAGTTAAATAATTCTTTATTAAACCCGATTAAAAAACTAAAAACTGTTGCACATAAAAATTGGGACTTTATGCCGCCCATAATACACAGTTGTGACGTCGACCAGGGTGGCTACATTCGAGGATTGAATGGAGCTTTTCAACAATTGTGTTATTTATTCACTAATAAAAGCTACTTATGGTGGTTATTAATAGATACTAGAAAAGGCCATCCTAGCTAGAAAAATTTTTAAGGAATCACTTCAGGCTGTGAGCATAGGTATTGAAAAATATTGAAAAAAATACGAAATTTCAGTGGGAAACAGGCAGAATTGATAAGTTATGTATGAGAAGAGGGCTTTTTTGACTCACCCACTTATGTAACAATGACTCAGTATATCTTCAACGACACTATGAGTCGCAAGTGCTACACTTGAGATAAATTGGCGAAATAGTTGGAAGCCTCCTCACAGAGGAACGACATATAACTTCTGCAAAATATTTTTCTTTCCAAATTTTTCTAGTATTTATTATTTATTTTTCAGGCTTACATTTATTCAATTGACATTGCTTGGACTGGACCAAAATTTTCAATCTTTCCGAGTGAAAGGCCTCCGAACGTGTAACAAACGATATGATCCACCTTTCTTATTTTTGGTCCAATCTGAAAGGTGTACGATATTCTGGAAAGCTAATAAAAATATCGTTGGATAGGCACCTCGAAACCCTATCGAAATATCGTTGCATAGGCATTTTCATAAGCTTTCTAACCTGACCAACTACTCAGTTCTGAGGCCCCATAACAGTGAAAATGTGGACTAAGGAGATATTTTTTCATTTTGTTAATATTTTTCTATTGTCTATCCATATCGTATGTCCATAAAGCAAATTTGTTCCACTAATTAAAGGTATGTAGAGCAGTAGCTATTAGATTCTGTATAATCTCAAAAACTTTTCAATGAAGGGCCCTAAATACAGATGTTATTATTTAATATACAATATATAATTTCTGCTGATCCAATTCGATATATTATGTGTGGAAAGAATCCGTTTTCGGCAGCCACACTCATCGAGCTTTTCACTGCCTGTTTATGACAGATTCAGCAAATTAGACATCGACAGTGCACAGTCAGCGTATACTCACTGTACTCGTATCTCCGATGTTAAGATGATTTTTGAGCTCTTTTTAAAGGTGCTAAATTATCCTAAATAAAAGTAAATTCTAAATTCTTTCTGCCTGCTGACAGGCTGGCTGTTAATAAATTTATACCGATTCGTTCTAACAAAAGTGTGACATTGATCTCTTTTCCGCCTGTAACTTAATTATCATAGACATACAGTTGGATCAGCCGCAATATTTCGTAGACCAACACGTTAGTTTTGAATCAATTTTATACCACCGTGCTTTTGCAGCAGTAGGCAATGCTGTCACTTCATTTGTATCTCTGATGTCGACATAATTTTTTGATAATTTATAACCGCACTGAAGTATATTTTAGAGATTTGAATTTTCCTCAATTTACGTAGGCTTTGCTTATTTTTCTTAGTCAACTATTTACTAAATTACACCTTTTACATTCTGACTGAATACAAAATGATGATGGCTATAGATATTTGGCAGTATTTTGACTCTGTTTGGCCTAAAAGACAACAATTCCTGTCACCGTTCAGTTTAAATTTTTTCTTTTTTAAAGATTTTTAAACAAAAAGTGATCTAAACCTTCATTATTTCGAGTGAATGTTTAAAAAAATAGTTCCATTGCCCTCTAGTAGTTTCTGTAAATTCCGCAATATACCAGTGTTCAGTGGATACGTCAAGTATCTCCCTTTTTTCAAAGATTTATTACTGCAAAATATGTGGTAACACTTTTATCTTAAATTGAAATTGCAGCTTCTATATTTCATACTTTACTGCAGCTTATTTTCACTGCGTTACTTTCCCCTACGGATTCGTTTCTCTTCCTTTGGAAAAAATTCGTATAATTTTTGCTCGTTGTTGTCTCGAATCAGTGACATTTACGTTGCATTTTGCTGAAAGAGAGTTTATTATGGCCACCTATTTAGCTATTACAGCTTGTGCGAACACCAAATTGAAGGGGTGGACATGTGGCGGAGTAATTTTGCCTACGCATCGTCATTTTAAAGTTATCTTCAGAAGATATTTTGGTAAAGGAGGTGATAAATGTTGGTTACTTTTGTTTTTCTTCCCATAGTTTTGCCCTTTAATTTTAAAGTATTTGTTGTTATTTTTTCTAATCACATCCTGTTATTTATTACAGGTCTTCCAATTGAGATTGGCCAGTTACATTCCGTTACATTCATTTAACTCTTTCCCATCTGAACGATTAAATGAGTGCCATTATCGGGTATTTGTTGCACTTTTTCATTATGTACTTGTATATTTATTATACGATTATATGAAGAATATCAAAAGAAAATATTTTCAAGTAAATTAATTCATTCATTACAATGTGGTCTACTCGTATGTGTAAAGAAAACAGTGAAGTCTTACTGACCAATCTGTGCATAACACTCCTTCCTTCTTCCAAACTACTCATCTATACTTGCTGTTATATCTTTGATGAAATTTTGTATTCTTCCATAGGTTCTACGAGGACGGTCTCAAAACTAGCCGACATAACAAAGAAAATACAAAAAAGGTGGGGAAAATTTTCTTTATTTTTCAACATAATCTCCTTTCACCTCCAATCTCTAATCTAATATAATCTCTTTTTATAGCGATATTTAATAGCTTTTATACTCTGTCTATAGTAAGAACTGTCATTGCTGGCAAATCTTTTACCACCGAGCCATTTTTTCAACTTTTGAAATAGAAAATAGTCAAATGGATGATGAAATATGATGAAAAGGTGCGTGACGAAGCAATTCAAACTTTAATTCATTAATTTTAATAGTCATTAAAAATAATTAAAAGCGTACTCCAAAAAATAGATGCTAGCAGATGGAAACGTCTCCGCCTTCTTCGGACACGATTCCTCCATTCTAGTCCACTGCTTTCATTGTTCCTTTGTCTCGGGTGTGAAGTGGTGGATCCATGTCTCGTCCATGGTTATAAATCGATGAAGCATCGCCAAACACAGCACTGGAAGATGTTCACGATGCTGTTTTTCTCTATTGAAAGTAAGCGCGGCACTCGTCTTGCACACAGCTTTCTCATCTTGAAATCTTCAGCTTGAATCTTTGAAATGTCTATCATTATGGCTAGCTCACGCATCTTCAGCCGACGACCATCCAAAACCATTTTGCGGATTTTCTTAACCGTGTCTGGCGTGGACACCTCATTTGGTCGACCACTACGGTGTTCGTCTTGGCAGCTCGTACGGCATCGTTTAAACTCTGCTACCCAATATTTTACAGTTGTAAACATAGGGGCAGACTCCACCAGTTTAGAATCTAGATCTGCTTTTGGTTGGACTGACTCCATTCAAATTGAAATATTGAATTACATAACAGTGACTAATTTTTCCCATATTCACAAATTCACTGAGATCATTTACTTTTGATGGCTCAAATAAAAATACTAAACAGCGTGGCGTCTTGAAACTTAAAACAAATGTTTAGTAAGGTAGCCACTTTTCACCAAAATACTTTTTTTTCAAACTACTGGCACCATCTATTCGCCAGGTAGGCCTCGCATTTTCGTTGCCTAAATTATTTTTCTAAAATTTTGAAAATAAAACCCAAAGAAGTTGCAAAACATTAATTGAAATAAAGCGTTGTCGTATGTTGTTAACCCGATAGAACTGCACATTTTGTTAGACGAAATTCTGTTTCTGCTGAACTATGCAACTTTTCTTCGTTTGATTAATCCATTTCTTAATAACTAAAAAAAATAATTCCCCTGCATTCCATGAATAGAATACGAAAGAGTTTCTCGCATTCACTGCACTCAACGACTCCTATAGTTTAACTACGATTCCGATCGTCAGTTTGAGGAGCGTTCGATAGATTTTTCGATTATTGGGCAACTCCAAGTTTTCGTTAGACAGACCGGGGTGACCGTCGACCTAATAATAATAGGTGGTCGTGCATGATTATATATATATTATATTTTCTATTTTTTTTAGGATTACTATTGATTGTTCTTTTAATATTGATTTTGTAATTAAGACAAAAACAGGACGGCACTTATAGAAATAGTTCGTGCAAGCCTAGTGTAATCAATTCAGAAAGTCGCAGTCGTGGTTGCAATTTATCTAAATTTAACAAATTCTTGGAACCTGTTAGAAACAAAGCAATCTATACAAAAAAACGCAATATTGTCCTGTGCAATATTGTAACTTAACGCATGAAGTAATGAAAATATATACAACTTAATTCAGCAACAATATAATATCCAGAAAGAGCCGTAAAATGTATCTTTTGACAATATGCGTTCCATAAACTGATCGGCTGGTTGATAGACATGATAAATGTTATAAATCTCCATGCAGTAAATTACCTTTTTGTCCATTATGCGTATTTATAACTTTTAACAGAATTTGAAAAAAAATAAATAAATAAAGAACTGTTAAGAATATAGTAAAAAATGTTCTAAGTTTTTGAGTGTTTGTAGGGCATTGACCTTTATTGAAAATATCTTTACTTTAAAGCTACATTGTGAAGATAAGATAAGATAACTAACTTATACTGCATACGGGTATACTATAAAAAGGATATAAAGAAAGATAATGTAAGTCTGACTCAGCGTGAGAGTAGTTTCGTATCAAACATTTCCAAACATGCGTAACCAACATTGCATATCTAAATATAGGCAAAAATGTATTATCTACTAAATTATAAGAAAGGACGCACAGTTCTGTGTCAGAATTGAACAAACCTTATGAATATAGTTTGCTCTCTAGTATGTCTACACTGCTACCTCCTAGCGAGAGCAGACTATTCTCATAAGGTGTGTTCAATTCTGAACAACAACTAACTCTGTTCTTTCTGATAACTCCTACACAAATAAGGCATATATTATTTGTATCATAAGGTTTATATAGTTCAATGAATTGGCTTACATTTGGAACGCCTTCAATAAGCCTTAAATTAAGGCTTATATTGAAGTTTACTTAGTATCAAAATGAAAAAAATTGGCATACTAATTCTGGTACCTCCCACATAAATTGACAGCTTTTTCAAAATTAAATGTTTCCTTTTTTTATTTTTTCCACTGTAATCCTCTATTGGTTGGTTGCAATTACTTAAATTATTTTATTAGATTGCGTTAAATGTAATATAATTCAGCAAGGATTATTAGACTAAAGTGATTGATTAAAAATTTATCAAAAAAATTTATCAAAAATTATGCACTAAACACTGTAAAGAATGTAACTCATTGAAGAAGAGGGTTTTGATTTTGGACATTTTAAGATGAAGTTCGTTCCACGGCTGTTTAAGAGAGTTGAACCATAGCCGTCTGTTTGCCATGCTAAGTGGCTCGGCGCCTGTTAAACACGATAATTCGGATGAATCTGTACTCAATGTTACGACATTTTGAATGACATTTTAAAATAGTCGAGTAATCGACAAGTCTTGCAAATACTTCTCAAACTGTGACGTTTGGAATCGTTGTTTAACTGTAGGCCCCTTTGAGTGAGTCTAAAAATAGAATGCATGTAAGCTCACTAAACGTGAGAAGCTCTCCCAAATCTCGATCATGGGATGCAAGGGAATTCGTTTTATTTTTTTTTTTTTATCAATTTTGGGTAATTTATCTTTTCCAGCAGTGCTTCACTTTAAAACCCAAAATAATATTTTTCTCAAAGCTACTCAGGCTTTCAATACTGTAATATTGTATTGCACTCGATGCCGTCACTGTAACTGGGCTATAAATGAATATTATGTACTTGAAACAAAAAATAACTACACGAAATGTTTAAATTTTGTTAAAATATTAGTTGTGCAACTAAGTTCTCGCTTTTTTTTTAATAAAAATGCAATTTTATCATGAAAACATGTTCACAAATGATTCTTTGAAAGAATTGCCCATCACCAGCTACTACTTTTTTCCATCTTTCGAGGCGCTACGTTTACCATATGCCTAAGCTTGGCTCATAATGTTTAGGTTAAGGCAGAATCGACTAGCACTTACAGCTGGCGCCGTCTATATTCAAACAGCGGGAATTTAGTCGCGCACCTGATATCAAAAGATGATGTCATTAGTAATGGAGGAACTTGGTTGCGCACCTAATATCATAAGATGACGTCATTAGTAATGCAGTTCACCAGACTGAAATTACTGTAGTGTAATTTTTAATTAATTATGAGCCATTAATTTATTGATTAATTATATGAATTGGCGACAGATTGGCCGACAATGTTTGATCTATGCTATGACTTGTCGTTTCAGTTTTCCACTTACATTTTGTCGAGCCGACATAATATGTAATTATTAAAATCGCCTACGCCTCGTAAAAGCTTATTGTTTCTCTTTAACGACATGGATAATTTTAAAACAAACCATGGAAAGATTTGTATGAACATACAACTCTTTCTTTCATCGCACAATAAAAATAAATGTTAAATTTTGGTTATGCTACTCGAAAGAATGAATATCTGTCAGATACAACCCACAGTTTTGATTTATAGCACAACTTGTCATTGCAACTATTTTTGTAATTGTCGTATTGTTAAGAGTGTTCAGAACATAATTGTAACATTATAAAGAAGAAATAAAGAGATGTCTGCATCGGACAGACCTCTAATTATGTAATAAATAGCAAGTATCATTATAATATTAAACAATAATTCATATTAACTATTTATGGTTCTTGCCATTTTACATTGAACAGATTTGTTGTTCAAAAGTACGTCTGCTTATTAGATGAACGTTTTTCCAGTATATCATTTTACTTCATCATAAATAGAACAGTAAGTCATATATTTGAATACGGAAGTAATTCTCAGCGCATAACCTTTTCATTATTCCTTTATCCTGAGAGAAAAAGCCAAGAAACGTAACACCCGGAAGAAAGCATTTCAAGTACCAAGTATCTTTAGATCAAATGCGTTTCATGACTTTCAGAGGTCGATAGAGGGACCTCCTTCTGTCTGACTGGCTTATTATTTGGATGACACGATAATTGGCGTATATCCTTATGGAGCTTCTTAAAACTGAGTACAGCTAAATATTTTCCTATATCATAGACGGGGTTTGAAAATAAGCTTATCTGTCTACTCCTTTTGGTACCTCCCCCATAAATTGTGACTTCCCGAAATTTTATCAATACTATACTGATAACCAACTACTAATACTGGTACCAAGCGGTTGTACCAAATTCTACAAAATTTTCCGTATACCATGAGTTTGGAAATCTAAGTGCTGAACACGAAAATGCGTGTCTTGGCCACACTCATTCTGGTATCTCCGATATAAATTAAGCTCCGATACAAAAACTTCTTTTAAGTAAAATGAGAGAAGATTGACGGAATTATCATACCCTTTTGGGTAGCTCCCATACAAATTATCTTATCATATATACATTTAACTTACAAAATAATAACAAATTACATAATAAAATTCATATCGCATCAGTTATTTAGTACTGCAAGTGAAAATAGATTGCTGCGACGCATACAATTTGGCTTATTTAACAAAAATCGGAGATCCTTTCATAATTCCCGAATGGAGGGTTTCCAAAAGTTAAAATGTGCTTTGTGCTTTAATTTAGATTATTTTTGCAGCAACACATGTTGGATGAAATTATAAGTAACTCAGTTGAACTGACTAAAATTTCTGTACTGGTTGCTTCAAAAAAAAAAAATTTATCCTATTCTAAAGTGGTTCTTTTTAAGCGAATATTTTCTTATTGCTTGATAGTTATTTAAAACAATCCACAGATATCAAAACAATACTTTCAGTGAATTACATTCAATTTATCAAATGATAATTTTTTTGATTACTTTAAGCACAGTTGCAAAAGCACAAAAAAAATTGGCATAAAATGATAGCAATAATAGAAAATTTTAAATGTTCTTATATGGGCACCTATGAATGTGTTTTATTAAAATAAGCATTCGAACACACCTTTATAAAATAAATATCAACAAAAGCAGATTCTTCCTTATGGTTTCTTCCATCTTGGCGAATACACTGTAATGGATTTTTTCTGTGGGCGGGCCAACGTACTACCATTCCGTTCCAGTGGTGAGTCTATAAAAAGCGGTACGCCGTTAGAATTTAAAAGTATGGAAAGATTAGAAAAAAATGGTTTAGAGGTATCTATGGGAGTTAGATAAAGTAGCTACATCGCTACAACTGATGTTTTTTTTCGTTGGGCGATTTTGCTCAGTGAAGATACTAATGTGGCATCAAAAAATTTCTAGTAAAACCCCTCAAACAAAAAAGTGGTAAAATCGAACTGTCATCCAATACTGGAAATGAAGCCGCAATGTACTAAGGTTTGTTCATTTTTAGGTTTTTTTACCGATTTTTAATTATTTTAGAATTTTATTGCACTTGACTTTTTTTATTTGGAGAAACATTATCAGGCAATGAAGACCTCCATAGGAAGCTCTAAATGTCATTATTTTACTTCAAGCATCATTTGTGAGTTTTAAACACATTTGTGTTTTAGTGTTTTTCTTTTGCAGCAATTTTGGTTAAATTTTTGGTATTTGTGAAAGACACCGTCTTGTCCCAACCATTTGACTCTCCAACCCAGTACAGATGTTTCAGTCAGATGGACTTTTTCACCCAAAATCCTTTTGTGTTGGTGTAAGGGTGAGGGGATGCGAGAAGCGGCGTACCAAATTGGTACGTTCTTGTCACAAATTACTCTGAATTAGAGCACAATACGAGAATCACATGTTTACATTTTTGAAGACTTCCCTTTAGAAATTATGTAGCGCCACTAATTTTTCCAAATCAGACAATTTGAGTGTGTTGTATCCTAAGAAACGTGGATGAATCCGTGTTCATCCTAGTAATTATTCAGTAGCTGACGCACGCTAAATCACACTGAATTTGATACAGTTCAACGAAATATATGAATCTTTGAGTGTCTTTAGTATCTTTATAGGGAATTTCAATTCACTGCAATGGATAAAAATCTAGATCTTAACAGCCTACCATTTAGAAATTGCATGAGAACGACTGAATTTCAAAAAATTTGCCAATTTCCATGGGATGTAACAGAAGAAATGCCACGGTGCAGTCCAGTTTCATTCATAGATCCTACTTCAGCAAGCCCTTGATGTGTACCAAATTTTACGAAATGTTACAACTTAAATATACACAGTACACTATCGTACACAAAAAGTAAGGTCAGCGTTTAATGTTTTTAAAACACCTTTGTTAATTCACCTAAGACTATTTCGTTGCCTTCAAAGTACATAGTATTTTCCCGGACATAATAAAGTTGTGCCAATATTTTTTCAAACCCTTGAATCATGTTAAATACTTCCGGTATTGTCTTCAAGGAGTGATGCGATTAACGTTGAATCTCTTTAATTGAGTCTAAACTGTGTTCTCAGAATAGATTTTTTGGTTTAGGAAATATTCAAAAGTCACATGATGATAATAAATTCAATACGGCGGTTATGGAGAGACATTAGTTGCATTTTTTAGAAATGCATGGTAATATCACGGTGCAAAAACCAATAGTTTTCTGCCGCAAACGAGGCACAATACTTAAATAATACACTTTGTCGACAGTTTTGTTCGACAGAAGAAACTCGTAATACATAATGCCACTACAATGGAAGAAAACTGTCAGCAAAATCTTGACTTCTGAGTGATTTTCACACAATGTTGTCGAGCTTGCAGTAAATAATTGTCAATCAAGAATTTACGATCCAAATCAAGGATTACTTATCCATGATGGTCCTCTTTTACATTCTTCGTTTTCAACTTGTTCACGGCTTTCTTCGAATTGTGTATGGAACTCGTCAATATTTCTTTCCGGCAAACTATTGTACACTGAACATTCTAAACGTTTCTGCAGCAGAAATTCCATTTCAGAAACAATGATTTCTAAAATGTCCAAAATCGCTTTTTGGATCGTACAAAACTGAGCGCAAGTCAAATACTAATGACATCTATGATGTGAAATTTGACTTAGATATTTGTGACAGAGCTACCAAATTAGAAAACAAATATATTTCTGAGATTCGATATACACACATAATTTTGGACACAGTAGTAGGTATTTTGTGAGGTAAAAGATGGACTTTTATAACTGTTACAATTGCAGTGACAAACTTAACAGAATACGTTTAAAGTCACCAAAGCTCTTTCCCAGTGCGGTTATTTTCATTTTCCAAATTTGACAATGATTTTTGCAACACAGTATGGCATTTAGTTATTAAATTTGTTGATTCCCACACAATTCTGTACCAATCTGTAATTATAATGAAGTGTGCGAGTATTAGTTCATAATGAACTTTCTTGATGGCTTCCTTTCTTATTGGATAATTTTCTTTTTTATTGACAATAACTTTTTGGAGTATTCAGTTTTTAATAGTACTCTCAAAGTTAAAGGCAGTATTGTTAAATAGTTTCATTGCCATATCATTGTAAAATATAAATTCTACGCAATTAAATAATAATGTGATAACAAAATTTAAAGAATTTAATTTAATTTTACTGTACCCACAATATGCTAGAAATTGTGTATCATAATAAATCTCGTCATTACTGGCTGCAAATTTAATTTATTGTAAAAAACATTTAAGGAATATTTTATATCTCTAGGAAGTGTGCCATAAAATAAACCATGCTAGACAGTATAACACTTTGGTGAACTGTTGAAAAATGTAACTTGAAATGTTATCCTTAAAATTTATTCAGCAACACGGCTCATATATGTAAATAGAGCTAAAATCTCTTCATATGCATGTCATGCTTAAATATTTAAAACAATAAAAAGATTTATTCTATCACATAAACGTATGTAGATGAGCGACCATCAAATTGTTTCCTTATCTAATAACATTTAATAGCTTTCCATTAACTGTAGACACAGGCAGCCACATATTATCTGCTCTTTTTCACTCCACAATAAATGTGACAATAATACGGTTCAATCCTTAGTTATTTGTTATCTTCCTGTCATCGAATAGGTTATAAATTGAAATATTATCACACAGTGAATAAATAATAAAGTTTTAAGCAATTGACATCTTCTATGAGCTGATGAATATTTTTTTGACATTGCGTGTTGGAAGAAGCCATTGAAACTGATGCGACAGTAAAAAAGTAGTTATAAAATTATAAAAATAAATTGAGAAAATGTGTAACAGTTTTATGTTTTGACTGAAGACAGCTTCTGTTGAAATTTAAACAATTAAAATAAAAGTCTTTATGATGATGTGTCTACATTTCTGAAAGGAACAGATAATCGCAAATATGATCAACATTTCTAACAACTTGCGAAAAGTTTGACAAAAGTGATGTCAATCTTATGTTGTTGTACAATATTGATTAAACGCGTCTGCATCATGAATACGTAACATCCATTCATTAAAATAATCAATCTTTTCAAAATGTTGATTATAAAAGGGAAGGTTATCTAAGTGTTTCCCCTTTCAAAAAATATTTTTCTAAACGAACAAATGTATTTTTGATGTTATATGTATTTGTTTATTGAATAATTTCTTTTGCTGTAACATTAGTGAAACTTTACTTTATTCTCATTGCCATTTTAATCAGGGTTTAGCTGAGTTTTGTGTCAAAAAGTACAGGGAGTACCAACTGGCGTTGCAAAACTGTTGCTTCTGACAGCAAGGTAATACAAGTACACATTTGTCTGGAAAATCGGAGTGTTTCACATTTTCGCGGTTTCCGCCAAAACTTTTGTGCTGAGGAATAGGCTGCAGTTTCTGTGTTGAAGAATTTTGCTATTGTATTGAAGAATGGCGCGCTGAACTTTTGTATTCAGGAACAGTAGAACGATGTTTCTTTGTTTGGGAGAAACTTCTGTGTTTACGAAAAGCACCCCGGGCTACTGTGTACACGGGCAGTCAACCTAAGCCTCTGCGTTAGGCAGACAGTAAGCAGATGCTTCTGTGTTGACGAACAGCATTCCGAACTTATGTGTTCAGGGACAGTAAGCCAAACTTCTGAGTTCAGGAATAGTAATCAGAGGCTTCTACGATTCCAATCAAAACACCCTAACTTGCTTCTTAAAATTACTTGATTTTTCTAGAAATACGATAAGTTGTCAATAATGAGGCCGCTACGGTAATTCTACACACTCTCAGAAATCTGCCACAATCTTTACTCGCTTTTGTTGCAGTAGACCTTTTCAAATCTATTATTAGTATTGATGCAATTAAAGTCCATATCATTAGTCGCTTTGATGAGTGATTTTTTTTTTCGAGATTTCGCTTAGGGATATCCGCATTTTGAAATTCGAAATAACAGTTTCCAATCATTTTCAGTACACACAAGGCATCTTAATAATTTCGTAATGTGTCCCGGAAGACGCATCACCATCTTTCTGTTTGTGGCTTTCCCAACTATAGGAATGTTTTTATTTTCCTATAACTTACGAAAAAGCTTTACAATCATTTGTATGTAACGCGACAAGCTTTCTTTTCTTCAATATTTGATGAACCATTTATTGGATTTATTCAGAGAACTGTCTTATAAACAGCCCCGTCCTTTTATTTCAAATAAATATAACTGATTTGCATTGTGATTGTTTGCCTATCTAGAGAGGATGGAAAAGTCGAAGTAATTTCAAAGAACGTAAAATCGCTAAAAAATTTAAAATCGCTAAAATACAAAAATTACTACACCCCGAAAAACTAAATCCAATTACGAAGGCTACCCAATTTTCTGGCTACTGAATGAATTATACAAAGCAGTAACCATCATAAGTTGTAAGTGAGTTTAAAACAACAAAAATTACCAAGTTTTGTAGAAGCGGCGCCGCTACTCAGAAAGAAGCTTAATAAAAAAAACTCTAAAGTATAAATATGCCAACATTTCGAAAGCCAAACATCTAATCAGTAAAATAGCCAAATTTGGCTTTTACCAATTGATTTTAATGTAATATCAATTATTTAAATCACCAAAATACATATATATCCATGTCCCAAAAAAAAAAAAAATAACCAGAAAAAAAACAAATAACCAGTTTCATTTAAGGTGTTTCATCTCAAAACACAAAAACAGAGAGAGGGAGAGAAAGATTTAGAAGAAGCGGTAATCGTTGAAAGATAGAAAGATATATTTTAAAATTTGTCAAATGAAAACCTCGTTCAATTACGCAAATGACCAAATTTTCTGGACTCTAAGGTATTTGAAGAAAGCTTCACCTATTTGGGTAGTGTAAAGAGAAAACATGATACAAAAATGTCCACATCACGGAAACGGAACATTTAATCGCGGAAATAACCATATGTACGTTGGATTCAAAAACCGTGCATTCTACCGATTGTTTATAGAATAAATAATTAAAGACGAAGCGAAGACACTAATAAACTTTGTCCTCAAATGACTGGCTTTCACCAATTCCTTTTAACACACTGCCGCGCCTATCCACGGAATGTACAATCGCAATAGTAACTAAATTTTTGGTATCTCAGGGGTGTAAACAAATACCACGCATTACATGGCATCAAATAACATTCGGAAGAACCGACAAGATATTAACACACGAGGACGGTCCCAAAACTAGCCGACCTGACATATAGTTGGAGTCGCCACTGTTATATCAAAGCCCAATGCACCTAAATCACATAATCAAGCGGTTTACAGTACTAACCGACCACATCTGAAAAATGTCATTCAACTGAGTCATAAAATATGAAGACCAATAGAAATTGGAAACAACCTCACGCCATAAAAGAAGATGTCAACAAATCATGAAACATGAAGACCAATAGGAATCTTATGATCAGAAAGAACAAATATAAAATATACTTCACTTGAAATAATATAAATATGAATCGGATGATCGGAAGGATCGAATGTAAACTACATTGCATTAGAACAAAGAAAACTTAGGGTAAATAGCAAACCTAGAGCAAGATCAAACTGTATAAATACCAGAAAACATTGATAATAAAGAGAGAGAGAGAGAGTTAAGCCTGCCACCGCACAAACCAGGTGTGTTTTTGCAACGGGGCTTACACTGCGTAAAAGTGTAAGAACATCGAAATAGTCCGGGAATCTACTATGCGAAAAAACAGAAATAAGTGAAACCTCCTGGAATTAAGTGAACCCTTCAACGAAAGAAACGGAATCAATGCCACGATTCCTCCGGAATTATATTTTTTCTTCGAAGTTGAAACAGCGCTTAAAATTGCAACGCTGTTCGGTATTTTTATTTGAGACATCAAAAGTAAACGATCTCAGTGAAATTGTAAACAAGGAAAAAATTGGTCACCGTTATATAATGCAATATTTCCATTTGAGAGGTGTTAGCCCAACAAATATTAAAGCCGAGCTAGATTCTACTCTGGAGGAGTCTGCTCCTTCGTTTACGACTGCCAAATATTGGGTAGCAGAGTATAAACGAGGCCGTAGGAGCAGCCAAGACGAACAAGGGAGTGGTCGACCAATAGAAGTGTCCAAGTCGGACACGGTTAAGAAAATCTACCAAAAGGTATTGAATGATCGTTGGCTGAAGGTGCGTGAGTTAGCTGAAATGAAAGGCGTTTCAAAAAGGGCTATACATCGTATATTGAACGAAGACGGGTGCCGCGCTGGCTTTTAATAGAGCAAAAACAGCGTCGTGAATATGTTTAAATAGAGTAATTGGCGACGTTTCACGCAAATAAGAGTCTCGAAAACGGAGACTCCAATCCCTAAAATGTTTCTGTCGGAACCACATCAACTATTTAATATTCAAAAAATCGCCGACAAATCGCTAAAAATGCATTCTTATCTCAGAAACATTAAAAACGTATCGGTATTTAAATACTGGTACCAAATATTTTTAAAAAGTAACTAAACAAAAAATCGCAGGAATGCAAAAATACATAATTCTCGAAAGGAAAGTATCCAATTACTAAAAGTGGCAAATTTTCGGGATGCTAAGAAATTTGGAGAAAACGATACCATAAGGATTAAATAATTATTCAAAAGTTTTCTAAAAGAAAAAATATCATAAAAGTATAAAGTGCCTGTAGTAGGTAAAGCTTGGTCCTGAACGAGTTCCTTTTACTACTAATGTTCAACATGGTGGATTTTTTTCAGAATCCCTAAAACTAAACATCACTTAGATATTAATTTTCCCACATTCCGGTACTACATATAGAATGTCTAATCCCTAAAATAACCGATGTATTTGATTTCGTAGGAGTTTGCTAACGTTAGCACCCATCACAAGGCGTAAAAGGGTCGCGAAAACTTGGCAAATTAAAAAAAACGCTGAAATGTTAATATGTACGAACTCCAGAACTGGCGCATTCAAAAATGACCGAAGAAAATGTAAAATGTTTGTTTGTTTTTAGTTGATTTGCGCTTTAAAGTAAAAACTTTTAGAAATACTCTTCATTATAGCACCGAATCTTTAAACCACTGAAGAAAAATATGTAAAAAAAGTCACCAAAACAACTTAATTATGGTTCCAAAGTAGGGTCTCTTATCACCTGTCTTCGACATAATGCTAATTTTTTAAATCGATAATGTAAAAAAGCAGTACAGTGTATACTGACATGTGACCACAAACATCAGCTGTTACATAGGCATGTTGAGGCACACTGAATGACGCTACTTTGTGTCGTCTATCTTCATAATAGAAATCGTTAATTTTATGATAAATCTTAAATCAGATACAGAAAGAACAAGAGTGTGTCATCACCAAATATAGTATTAAAAAATATCTCATGAAAATTGGTGTTCGATTACTAAAAATTATTTAATAATATGCTCAAAAATTCAAATTTTTCAAATAAATAGAAAACAGAAAAAGTTATGTTACTACAAAAAAAAAAAAAGAAAAAAAGACAAAGAAACTATTTATTCTTAAAACCTCAGACCTATAAATGTATTATCAAACATAAACAAGAGATTTGAGATATGCGTCAATAATAATATAAATAAATTTTGTATGGATAATAACATTTATAGTGCACAACGATTTGGTTTTAAATTGAAATACTTATCAGTAAATACTGTACATAAGTTAACTTCAAATATGAACTGAAATTGGCATAAAGGTCTATGCATCGGAGCTAGTCTTTTTGATATGAAAAAGAGTTTGTCCTAGTTTAATATTTAAATTACTGAACTTAGTTTCCCATTAAGGCAAATTATTTTAATATATAATATGATATTTAATGAAAATATCAGCATATCTCACAATTACTTTTATAGTAGAAACTCTTTTACGATTTTAACGGTTTTCAACCAGGCACGGTAAACTCGCCCATCACGTTTAAATTATTCACACTTGAACTGATGGAACAGATAGATAATATCATCTCATTTGTTGATGAGTTAAATATTATATCGTGCTGATGATAAAATAGAAAAAAATTAACTTTTATCTTCAGAAAACTTACGATGTAGTTGAAAATTTTTACCGTTACTGGAACATAAAAATCAATGCTCGAAAATGCGACAAAAATTCTTTTTAGGCCACCAGTAGATAAATGTAACTACAACAATAGGAAAGGTTGGAAAGAGTTTGGTGTGAAATCAAAGTATCAGAGAGCATAATTCCAAATAAAAAAGTAGTGAAGTACCTAGGAATTTATTTCGACAAATTCTTGTATTACAATAATGATGTTTCTGAGACAATTTCAAAGGCCAGTAAAGCATTTTTTAAATGTAGGTCTTTATTTCACTCCAAATATGCAAATACAAAAGTTAAAATACTTATATGGCAATCCTCAATAAGACCTATTTTAATTTACGGTTGTCCTATTTGGTTTAATGTAGTGCCTTCATATATGGGAAATATTAGAAATTTGGAGAAAAAAAATGCTTAAGAGCGTGTACTTCATTATAAAGGGTGTCCCAACAAGAACGCAATATTTTAATTTGGCGTCATTCGAAGTGTCATTGTTTGACATTTGAACAATTGTTATTGTTTGCTATTGCTGCATCAGCCATTTCCCGGTCGTGTTATTTCGCGTTTTGGAGACCAGAATTGGCCGCCTAGATCGTGCGATTTAACAGCATTAGACTGTTTTCTTTGGGTTAATTTGAAGTTGATGGTTTATGCGAATAAGCCGACGACGACTCAAGTCTTAAAAGAGGAAATTGGACGCTGCATTAATGAAATACCGCAGCATTTATGTAAAACGCTCATTGAAAATTTTATTAAAAGATCGCGTGTGTGCCAGCAAAGCATCGGCGGTCATCCGCCCGATGTGTTGTTCAATATATAACCTCATTCTGTCTACTTTACCATATAATGAAATTTCACAATTTTTTTTTTAAATATCTGTGTTTTGTTTAAAATTTAAATCTTGCGTTCTTGTTAGGACACCCTTTATAAGAACCGTCAAAACAACTTTGCAAAATATATAGCAAATATAAGATTATATAATATTGCTAATATAATGAGAATAGATAATTTTACAATAAGCTTAATTAGAAATAGCGTTTTTAAATGATCAGATTGTGTGGAAGATAATTATATAATGGCTCCTTATTACTAAAAACGATAATTAAATAATAGATAGTCTGCAGCGAGATTTTGTGTATCTTGATAAAAAAAAAAACAAATAATTTGAAATGAAAACGAAATACAAATATTTTACCACAACTATAGAAGAATCAATGTGAAAACTATTGACTATAACAGAGCAAATTTAAACTTAAGATACTGTAATTTTATCAAAGAAAGATAAACTTTTTTCTAAAAAACACCCAAAATTAAATTTCTATGATTTGCTGAATGAGTTTTTTTCTTACCTTTTAATTTTTTATTTCAACCTTTATTAAACACATTTACATTTGATCAATGTTTTTTACTAACATTTTTTCATTGTGTAAAATTTAATACTAATATTTTGTATTTCTAAATAGAATTTTTATAATTTTTTTGTAAAAAGCAAACTCGCATTATATTAATAATACTATAGAGCTATATTTAAAGACATTGTGTACATGTACGAATTGTTATTGGTAATTATTGTCTATTATAGCAAAATATATAGGTATTTTCAGCAAATAAATAAACATTACAAAAAACCAAAAATCGGCAAGTGAGTGGGCAGACCAGAATAACAAAACTTCAAATAAAATTTATGATTAACATTTCAGCTCGTTTGCCCGAATCCTACCATAACTGTTGCACCTTGGAAAAGTGTGCGTACACTTGGTAGTGAGAAAAATCTATGAATATAAGTAAAAAGCATTTTATTATTAAATATCTGCTTCCTTTTGTGTAGCACAAGAAACAAAACCAATTATCCTTTCAACCGCATCTATAACATTTTTCTTATGTTTTGTCAATGCCACCACTGCAGATTCCAAGTTTTTTTCTATACATCGATTCACTTTTATTGTTTTATCTACACACTACTTCTGCAAAACTAGCAAGCCTCATTTCTCAATGTTAAGCTTAACGATACCTCTTTGTGCCCTCAATAAAATTGGATGAGCATTGAGGTAATGGTTGAGCTAATTCAACTTCTATACCATTGCTCTAGGTAGCTCTAGGTTCATCCTTGCTCCTCATTGTGTTGTATGCATTTGATTGTTATCATTTAGTTTCTTTTGTGCCATTTCCACTTGGACGCATTAAGCTGAAAAATTGTTGCTGGCAATTTTGTGCCATTGAATAGATCTTTTTTTTGTGGCTGCACTTGAATTCATGTTATTTACTTTGTAATCCCTTGATGTAATTGTAGTCTGGACCAATGACATTGGCCCAATTTATTATAAGAAGAAATTCTGCAGGTAAGAAAATAATGAAATAGGTGATACATGAGTAAAAAGAGATTTGGATCAGAAAATGGCTTCTTTAAAAATAAAAAAGAAAAAGAATATAAAAATATATATCAGATATTTCTTCGAGCAGAGCAATGCACAAGCCCACTAACCATTTTTGAAAATTGATATTTGGAATCATCAATAAGTCTAAAATTAAATTCATGTAAATTTACTTAATGTTAAGAGCTCCCCCATACGCAAATGAATTTGTTTCTTTAACTTCTGGAAAAAATCAAATTCATCACCATACTTGCTTACTTAGATGCCGACTAAAACATATATTTTATTTATGATGTGCCGCGAAGAAATCATGGCAATTCATAAGCTTTTTAATTATTATGTTTATTGTTACTAAAAAAGAAAAATGCGATTTTCTCCATGGGAAAAATGAGGTAAGTCCATATTCTTTTTATGAGTATATATACCTTTATATACACCAAAAATACAGCGGAATTTAAATTAGAAAGTATAGCTAAAACTATGTTGGGCAAATACTGTTGCTGTGTCCAGAAGATAAAATCTGTTCCACCGCCTTCAAAGCATTTCTTTCCCGACACAGGTTATTTATCGACGGTTTTTTTTTCAAATATGAGTTTGACCTTCACTCCGGAATGGCCCCCCGGAAAAACTCGTTAATGTACAATACGAGTACTACATACTATATTCCAAGACAACTGTCTACATAACCTTAATTTTTGACGCGATTTTGTCGATCTTGTTTCACCATTGATGCGATACTCACTCGATGAGACGGTCGTTTTCGGATTACATGCATAACTACTTAAGATTTTTTTCGACTTTTCACTTCGTGGAGAAAAAATGTAATCTTAAATATTTATTGGCCGTATTGGGTTGTTCGGAAAGTTCTCTTGGTTAATTCGTTAGTTTACAATACGTCACTTCTCATGACGTAGAGTTCCTATAAACACTACCATAACTTCCTCCCACCCCTTTTCTAAACTGTTCTCTATTGTTTACTTGTGTCCTTGTTCTAGTCGTGAGTGGTTAAGCGTTTAAAAAAAAATTTTTGAAAAGTGGGAAAAATGAGCGAAAAAGAGCATTTTAGTCATTTATAATGCATTATTTCCGAAAAGGAAAAACGGCTGCTGAAGCCAGACGAAAAATAAAGTCTGTTTATGAAGAAAACGAACCAAATGAAAGAACTTGTCAGCAATGGTTTAAAAGATTTTCTACGGACGACTTCTCCGTAACGGACGCTCCTAGAGCAAGACGACCAAAAGAAGTTGTTTATGAGAAGGTGAGAGATTTAGTTATTGGTAATCCCCGTGCATCAGTTAGGGAAATAACTGAAATAATCACAAAATCAGTCTCAATCGTTCACGGGGTCATAAAAGAGCTCGAATTTGTAAGCAACCTCGATGCGTGGGTACCTCACTCTCTCATCGAGGCCAATTGCCTACATTACGTTGACGTCTGCGATAACCTAAGGATAAGAAATAACGAGACACCATTTCTGAAGAACTTCATCACAGGAAATGAAAAATGGATAGTCTACAACAATGAAACGTGGAAAAAATAATGGGGGAAACCAAACGAATACCCTCAATCCACCTCTAAAGTGGGCCTTCATCCCAGGAAGGTAATGTTGTCGATTTGGTGGGATGTCAAAGGAGTAGTTTTTTTTGAGCTTCTTCCAACAAATCAAACCATTAATGCCGACTACAATATAGCACAATTAGATAAATTGAAGGCGGCATTGGAAGAAAAACGGCCGAGGCTTATTAATCGGGCAGATGTTATCTTCTATCATGACAACACCCACCCTCACACTGCCTCGTGGATCCGTTAGAAAGTGTCAGAGCTTGGCTGGGAAGTTTTACCTCACCCACAGGACTCCCAACAGCTCGCATTGTCCGACTATCACCTATTTCGCAGTCTGAGCAACCACTTGAATAATTTGAATTTACATCACGACGAAGAAAAAACAGAAGAATTAAAAAGCTCCTAGAGAGGTGGGAAGAAGTTATTAGAAAAGGGGAAAGATTATCAAATAGATTAATATAATTGTTTTGTAGCATATAAATTTGTAAATAAATTTCTTTTAAAAGCCGAAAGAACTTTTTGAATCACCCTATACATTGCATTTTCGAAAGAACCAAATTTCAGTTACAAATGTTGGTTTTTCCGGTATTCAAAAAATTATAATTGAAAACCAAAATCAAAGCGCTCGGGTATCAAAAAAAAAAAAGAATTGACCATCTTAAGCTAAACCTAGATCTAAAATAAGGAGCCCTTTTCAATTTTCCCAAATACTACTACCATTTATTCATTATTATAAAATATGATTCCATATTCTGCGAAGAATTCAATGATATTTCATTAGAACTACCGTAATTGTGCTTTTGGTTATTAACCGGTAGTAAGAATGTTGATAAATCCAAGTATTTTATAGGAAATGAAGACTTTTTTTCTAGGCCACTTGCCAACTGCCAAATATGTCTGCGGTGTATGTTTTTTAAGTCTCGGCAGGCTCAATCTGGCGCTATTTCCAAGTATTTTCTTGTAAATGCGTAGATGTCCAGAATATTATATAATTTAGAACTAAACGAAAGCTTGTAGAGTGGTAAGGAATATGTTTGTTGTATCAATATTTGTTGTATCAATATTTGTTGTATCAATATTTGTTGTATCAATATTTGTTGTATTCACAATTTATTCGATGTGCTTATGAACGGCTTATACTGCGTTGAGTAACTTCGGGGCATAGAATGAATATTAAGTAAACAAAAAACAAATTTATTTGCATCACATAAATGAGATAAGGGGGAGCTTGCACGCATTTTATTTTTAGACTTACTCTAAGGGAACTAAAGTTCACTTACGATTCCGAACATCACAGTTTGAGAAGCATTACTTTACTACCCAAAGTATTTGCCAAACATATCGACATACTGCTGCTCAAATAATGATAAAGTTGCTTTATATTGGACTAAATCGATGATAATGCAAACAATAATCACGTATACTAAACGTCGCCTCACGGTGGGTACGTAGACTGGGAAGGGGTTTTGCGTAAATAATGTGATTCTGAGTCATTCCTTACAAGTTTATTTCGCATATTTCTGATATTTTTTGGGTGTCATAAATTCGCGTCAGTTTTTGCAATTTTCCTTTATTATAATGTGAACCTATTTTACGGCCAGACCACTGCCAAAGCAGTGCAGCTAGTTTGTTGGTACAACCGGCAGCACTAAACTAACATACTCTGTGCCACAAAAGTTGTGGGTATAATTTTGCCTCCACATCTCAAATGGCGTAACTTTTAGCTAATAACCTAATTAACTTTAGAAATGTGTCTGCAGCAACATAAATTAGCCTTACCAGTTGGCATATGTGAAGTATGACTACGCTCCTTATGGAAAATACCATCATTTATGTTGGTGGGAGAAGCAAAACATCCAACAAGTTATTCCTCAAATGAATGAGACTGCAACAACGTCTACCGGTCCAAGCGAACATGTTATTTTTGTTATCTTGCTACATATTATATATGGTATGCAGTTTTTTTTTTTTTTTTGAGAATTTGGGAATCAGATTGAATATTCAATTTTTTTTTTGAATGAATACATAGTGTTAGGGTTAGGAATTGTGTTGATAGGATTGTGAGTAAGTTAGTGATTTGGTATTTTCCCCCTTGTTAGTAGAGATAGCATTTATTGCAATCAGTCGGTGAATGCCGAATTTCGCTTAAAGATAATGAAGAGACAGTTAATTGCGCTTGAAAGGTATAACATTTTTGTTAAGAGCGAAGGTTTATATTGGGTGAATATTGTTTAAAATTAAAAAAAAATTGAAATCTTTCAGAAAGAAGGGAATATTGTAATAGAACAGTCTGTATACCGTTTCATAAAACAGTAATCTCTAATAACGTGTAAGAAAAAATATCAAGCATAACGAAATCATAAAGTGCAGCCACAGTTAAGAATGTAAAAAAGAAAAACGTAAAAAATGTAACCTAACCTATTCGTGTCAGAATTCAAAAAGTATTAAATATCATATCGTGTGCGTTCGCTGTGCCGTTGGGGCAGACAAATCTGACAGATTTCACGTGTGGTATTATCATCTTGAATTGCCGAAATGTATCAGATTTGCCTACAACTGTGATTAGTGTTAAAGTTTAAGAGGTGATTTAGATATAAGAGAAAGAAGAAGAGAAAGTAAACAAAAGTAGTAACAACAAGCAAACCGTAAGTTGCTATAATTTTGAGTTGACGAGGAGAATTGCAGAAGTTTGGCACAGAGAGGGAGGTTTCGAGGAACCGAAAAGCCAAAATAGGGCCTTTTTTGATTTGGCGGCAGTAACACGAAGGTTCCGCGTGAAAAAAACACCCCAAATCGATTTTTTTTATGAAACATTTTTTTCTGACCTAACATAGTTTAGCATTAAAACAAAAAACGGACAGAAACCCCCAAAAGAAAAAAAAATCAAGATCATTTACTCACCGCTTCCAGGACCTCCTCTGCCACAACGAGAGAATTGCTATTCCATCTGATTTTACAACTCTTCCTGTCGCACATGTCGTACATCATTACATCTGCCAGTTTCTCCAATTGTTTTTGCTGCACGTGCCATTTTCTCGGTCCAGTAGTTCCCGCTCCAGTAAATCATCAGCGCCATTATTGCACCACCAGGCCTGGGGTGCCCAGGTATTCTAGAATAAGGTGGTGTTCATCACATACGGGACAGATTTTTAGGACAGACGGATGTGGGCGGAAATATCTATAAAAAAAATTTAAATTGTGAGGAAGCTTCAAGGTAGACAGTTCATTTTGGGGAGTTACTTTTCAATTTGCTCTACTCGGTGAAGTGGAATCGATGTCATACGCGAATTAGGGTTGAGCGCTCATGCCGTCCTCGCGTTTACTATTAGGCAGGCAGGGAAAATGCCCTGTAACTCCTCAGGAATGTTCACCTAACCTGAAAAAAAAAAATAATAATAAGAATAGAAGCATCGAACAGCCTTTTTTTTATTTTAAGATTTTCCTTGTCGACCCAGTACTATGAAATACTGAAATGGCTAGAAATAATAATAAACATGCTAGTTTTATAACGTATTATAAAAGAAAAATTTTAAGTTAATAATGTTGGCTTAAGGCAACTAATGTGGTAGGGGAAGTAAAAGTAAGTAGAGGATGAGTTCGGGACCCCAATATCATACAAAAATTGCGTCATGGCGGAAATCCGATGGATTTCAAGGGTGGGCTTACGTTGGCAAAAGATCGGCCAACTTAAATGTGAAAATAGATGTAGTGAATGTAATACAGTTGACGTGTTTGTATTTGATTTTTCGTCTAACTTGCTTCGGCTCCCTTAGATTGTTCTTTTTTTTATTTTAACAGAAAGCTGCTATGATTTTCACTTTTTATCAGGTACTGTCAAATGTCAGAGCTTTGGAAAGAACCACCCCATCCGGCGAGCCGTAGCCGCGCTAAACGCCAGCATACCAGCACTTCCAATAATCTGACAACAAACTTTTGAACACAGTTAAATCATTAGTAATATAATTATGAGCGTCATTGAGAAATTTTTTTTTTTCGCGTCATTATGTCAACAGATAGCTAAAATAATTTCCGCTTCAATTGTGGTATTGTGGTATTGGAACGTTCACTTCAGTTTTTTAAATGAAAAAATGTAATGTGTTCAGAGTTTGCTTTCTTCATACTATTTCATGGATATTCTAGATTAATCATACGCACATGCAGTCTTAAAGGAATATAAGACAAAGGATTAGAGGATTTCATACATTTAAGTTTCAGTATCATTTGTTGATTAACTACTCTACAATTGCATTGCAAAACAAAGCAATTATTACATGTTTTCAAGATATTCTGCAAATAATAGAATTCGCAGAATTTCACACAAATGTTAGTTTCATTGACGAAGTCTAGTTTTTATGACAAAAGTATAATGTATAAACTTTTAAAAATATCACCAACTAAAGAAAACACAAGTCTTCTAAAAATTAGAGGAAATATTTTTAAGAAACTTGTTCGACATTACTGGTGCGGTTCTGCTATTAGTTCGAATCGTAGGGAATAGTCCATTAATTGTCATGTGTTAATTTATAATTTCTGTTGGAATGGAATAATACACTCGTAAACAGTGTGTTGGATATTAATGAAATTACTTATTCATTTTCATTTTTCATACATACGCCTTGTATACCATTGTGTGTAAAATATAGTATCGATTAAACTTCCGTCGCGGCTTCGCACTGTCGAGCGGATCCAAAATGTCCAATTTTCAATAATTTCTTTGCGTAGGTGCCTCTGAAGTTGGGAGATGAATTTGTGGCGATGAAATTTCGACATGAAAAAGAGTAGCGTGATTTAATCGCACGGAAAACTTCCATCAATAAGCATTATTTTCGGTTACTGGTTGTAACTGTTACCGTCTCTGGTTTTATTTGAATTTTAAGATGTTTTGTTTAGTATGGGAAAAATTATACGTAAGCTAAAAATACTCAACATGAACGCTTTCTAACAAAAATTACTAAAATAATTTAAGTTTTCAAGAATTTGGCAACAAAAGCAGAATAAAGGAGGGAAAAGACATATGTCGATATGAAAAACGTACACGAAAAGAAAAACGTCAAGTATATCCGAACGCGTATGATTGAACATTTTTGCGTATTTTATTTATCCTCTAAAAAAACAAAAATAATCAATTGTCAACATTTTAGTATGTGATATTATTTTACTAAATGCGAATTAATTTGGTAGTGAACTATGTCACGGGCTAACGCCCTTTGCCGTCGATTAGGTCAATTAAATATCCATAGTAAATTGGTCTACCATAGAAACTCTCTAGCAGCTGCTAAATGTAAATTATTAGTTCTAAACAAGCTGTGGTTTAGCACTAACATATATTTCATATATGTTTGATGTATTTGCATTCATATGACCCGATTAAAGCGAAGGAGTTTCCTCATCAAATGGTGATCTAACGTTTACTTAATATCAGACAGTATTGAGTAACATAGACTATTCTTTGCTACACTTTAGAGTCAATTAAATTTAAGTTATTATAATATTATAATTTGCACAGTTGTAATTCAATTATGTTGGTATTAAGTTTAATATCTACCACCATTTTATATAAATTTAGCAATATATTTTCAGCAACAGAAAATAAATGTATTTCATAGTCGGCAAATCAAATAAGTTTATTTTCTGTCATTCACTTTGTACATCATAGAAAATACTACTAAAATTAGACAAATATCGCATTGTTTGCTTTCAGCAGCGCGTAGAGACTAAAAGGTTGTTGATTTTTTGCCTTCATCTGTGATTTCCCTTTTAAATAATAGAAGCGTGACTAGATATTTCATCCAAAAAATGAAAGTAGTAAAATCCTTATTTAATGTCATTCCCAGCAGTGGAGGAAGAGGAAATTTTTAGTAGGGATATCATTATGTTGAAATATTCATCAAAGGCGCCGGTAAATAGTAGTTGTGTAAAATAAAGAGTGCCCTGGCAACAAAGTATTAAGACAGCGTTTATTTTAGCATATAGAATGCGTTATTGTGTAAATATTTATACACAAAAAGGGCATTTATATAAACATATCTGAATAACTGCTTGAACAAGTTGAAAACGTATATGTATAAGTGTGCATTTAAAATGTTGATATTTTTACCGTTTATTCAAATGTGATAAATCGTTATTAAAATGGTCTTTAAAGCACCAAAATTTAATTGAAGAAAATGTCGGCTGAAGCTCATCGAGAACTTCAAAACATTTTACGAGACGCTGCTTTAAGCGAAACAACGTGTCGTGATTGGTTCCGCCACTTTAAAGACGGTAATTTTGATGTTGACGACCGTTCGCGTGAAGGAAGACAAAAAACCTTCGAAGACGCTGAATTGATGGCAATCCGTGTCAAACGCAGGTTGCTTCAGTATTAGGAGTTACCCGCCAAACCATTTCCAAGTGATTGCATGCGTTGAGAATGATTCAAAGGCAAGGAACTTGGGTTCCCTATGAGTTAAGGTACAGGGACGTTGAAGAGTCGTTTTTTCGCCTTGCACAACTGTTTCAGCGACAAAAAAGTAACGATTTTCTTCATCGTATTGCAACCGAGCCTTGCACTTGGCGTGCGTTTTTTTGGTCTTGGCTCTCCTGGATTCTTCCATTGGGACGATTAGGCTTTGGTTTCGATTTCATAACCATACGAGTACACCCAGGATTCGTCACCAGTTATGATCCTTTTAAGCAAATCTGGATGAACGTTGACGTCATTCAACAATTCCTGAGCGATGCTCATGCGACGTAGTTTTTGGTCAAAATTCAGCAATTTTGAAACGAACTTCGCTGCCACACGCTTCACGGCCAAAATTTCCGGAAAGATTGCATGCCATAAGCCAACCACCAACTTCTCTAATTGCGATTCGACTATTCTCGATGATAATTTTCTTCACTTTCTCAACATTTTCATCATCATTCACATCTTCTCGACCTTCTGTGAAAAGCTTGTACCATTTGTAAAGATTTTTTTTTGACTTTTGACTCTCACCGTATGCCACAGTCAACACTTCAAGTATTTTTGAGCACTTAAATTCAATTTTTTCACAAAATTTGATGCAACTTCTTTGATCCATTTTTTTCGATAGCAGAAAACCGCAGAACGCGAAATTTGGAATTTTACCTTTTTTTGAACACACCTCGTATGTCGATTTGTTTTTTTCGCCCTTCTCCAGTGTTTGCTGTAGTGTGAATATCTGATCAGTTGTTAGTTTGCTAAGTCTAAAGCTAAGCTAATAAGGCCAAATGAGGTTAGGTAGAATAGGCTTTAGTCTTCCACATGTCACACCCAAAAGAAACTGTGAGATTTTATTTGAAGATTTCATTTGGAAACGAGAGAAATTATAGTCTTTGTTGAAGAACTTAGGTTCTTGGCAGGATATGTACACCTGCGAGGGTGGAAAAAGCTTATATTATTTGTTTTTTTGTTAGTATCTTAAGGGTGGCTGATGAAGTGGTCCGGTTGGTGACTATCGCTGGTTTCAACCATGAGACCTCCGTACCACGCTGGATTGACACCTGGGCATAACGAAATAGGTTTTTTTATAATTACTCGGTTGTTTGAAGTAGCCTTTACATAAGCAAATAAATACTTAATTTTTACAATTTATTATAAATATTTACAATTTGTTTGATACAAGAAATTTAATGTAATTCAACTTTAGTATAATTTGATATAATTCAATTCAAATTCCAGGTAACTCAATCTAATTTTTAGAAAATGAGTTATTTAATATAATTTATTTTAGAAAACTCATTTTTAATTTATGGAGTGGATTAACTATGTTCAACATAATCATGGATTAACTATGGAACATAATCAGCTTAAAAACATCGGGCATGCAACTTTCCTGGTTTTAAGCCCTAATATTGCTATTCTGATTCCGATTTGATTCATCGGTAATTGTCGCGGTTTCTTCGCTTTTCCCACTGTCAGGAACCAGCAATTTATAGATCTATTCTCTCCACAATTACAGCACAGTCTGGGTATCTATGACTCCTTACGGGGGGAATTGCTGTTACGTGTCAGGAAAATAAGAGGCGTTTTATTGGATTAATTTAGAGGGTTTTACAGGGCAGGCTACGCCTGTTTCTAGGGCATGCAGCTTATTGAAATCTATATTTCTTTGTACCTGTTTATATGCGTTTTTCGATCTGTTCAATCTCAACCTTGTGGGCAATTTAGTTGCAACCAGATGATGCTCCAATTCTATATTAGCACCTTGTATCTAACGCACGTTCACGACACCACATAATCAATCTTGTTCCCTGTGTTGTGATCAGGAGATAGCCATGATGTCTTTATGCCACTTTCCACATGTAGCGCAAGAAGCTAGTCTGAATCTATTCGGAGGAGTTGCCATATGAATTGTATTTTCTGACTATTGAACTAAGTAGAATAAGAATAGAAAAAACGGTAATATTGCCATTTAGATTATTGAAATTATTTTCCAACCCACTTTAGCTATCACCAGGCGGATGCCATATTGAATCACCAGGGAATATTTGCCTGATTATTGATAATCTTAGGCTGCTTGAGAGTTTCTGCGAAGTGGTTCCGGTTACTCCCAAGCAGTTAAGAGCCACAGATCCCAAATATCTTCAAAATTTTTGTTTTGTCCATTTTACTTAAAACCTCCATGATATAAAGTGAGTCGTTTTTAAATTTTTTTCCATTCATTTTTTTTTATTGAATCTTTCTTTTGAAATTTACAATAAGTATTCAAATCTTAATCCTATCTTAAACTAAAGTATCCTGCCATTGCCGGATCTTGTTTTTGGCGAGCAGAACTGTTTATCACCGGACCAAGTCTAGCGTGTCCTTTCTTCTTAGCCGTATATGACCGGGAAAATTTTGAAGGTTTTGAGCGAGTGGGTTTGAGTGAGAGGACAACTTCGATACATATGACCTGCTTCATTTTTTTATTTCGTCGGAAATATAAGGAATGTTTAAATCTTTGTGTATATTATCATTCCTAATATACCATGGGGCACCACAAATTTGGCGCAGTATTCTTAATTGTCTTCTTTGTAGCTATTTATATTAGAAGCCGGTGCCGTTCCCCACAACTGGATGCCGTATGTCCATATTGGCTTCAATATGGTTTTGTAGATGGTGACTTTTTTTTTCCAAGCTGAGAGTATACTGGGAGTCAGTGGAGTTGAGCCATTTTTAATTTCAATTTTATGATT
>JAHXMU010000369.1:515276-563747 GCA_019455685.1 Philornis downsi | reverse complement strand
CTGGGAGTCAGTGGAGTTGAGCCATTTTTAATTTCAATTTTATGATTTTTGAGTCAATGTGATTTTTCCAACTGAGATGTCGATCAAGATGAATACCCAAATATTTGACATGGTTATGAACGGGTATGGTACTACCGTGAACAGTGAGGGCTGGGCAATTGTTCTGTCTAAGAGAGAATGTAGCCTGTACACTCTTAGTGGCATTTACTTTTATCTCCCACTTTTCGAGCCAAGATTCTAATGTGTGTATATGAGACTGCAATTGTATAGAAGACATTAATGGGCAAGTGCTAGTGCTCATGAATGCAGTGTCGTCGGCGAAAGTTGAGGTTTGAATTAGGGAATGAACAGGCATATCAGAGGTGTAGATGGTGTAGGTATATAGTATACGGCCTAGTATACTGCCCTGCGGAACTCCTGCTGAAATTTTTCTTTAAGTTGAAACACAGTCTTTCGATTTTACTACAAAAGATCGATCCTTCAGATAGCTCTCCAGGAGCTTGTGGGTATTTGCCGGTAGAAAAGAGACTATTTTGTGAATAAGGCCTTCATGCCACACTTTATCAAAGGCTTGGGAGATGTCTATAAAGAGAGCTGAGCAATATTTCCGATCTTCGAATGTTTTTCTGATCCGGGTTACTATACGGTGTACTTGTTCTGTCGTTTCATGACCCTTGCGAAACCCAAACTGGTGCGTGGGTATTACATGGTTTGCTTCAATATGGGGGTACAACATTTGGAGAAAGATCTTTTCAAACAGTTTAGATAAAATAGAGAGTAAACTTATGGGTCGGTAGGATGTAATTTGTGACAGTTCCTTTCCAGGTTTTAGGAACATTATTATTTTAGACAGCTTCCATGATCGAGGAAAGTATCCAATTCGAAGTATAGCATTAAATATAAATAAAACTAATTTGAGGATATTGTGGGGGAGTTCTGAAATCATTTTCGCTGTTATTTTATCATGTCCGGGAGATTTATTCATTTACAACGAGAGAACATTTTTCTTTAACAGAGACTTATTTTCATGGGATTTGTGACGATTGGGCTAATGATCGTTGGATTCACACGAGAGATCTTATAGTTAGGAATAAATACTTCTTCCAGATGATCAGCAAATTCTTTCACTTTTTGATCACTACTCCTTGTCCATCCTCCATCCTTCATCCGTATTGGAGACTCCTGTGTTATAGGACACTGTAGTTGCCTTGTGGCCTTGTACAGGTTATAGTCAGTTTTTTGTGTGGCTCACAGACGAGATAAGTGGCAAATCTCGGAAATTTCTCTGTTTTCATCCAGAGTTGACCTTAGTTTTGACTTGCACTGGTCGAGGCAAACTTTGAGGTAGGGAGATCTATGCTTTTGCCATCGTCTTCTCGCTTTCCTTTTCTCTTTGGTTAGGGATTCAATATGACATGAGGAGTCATTTTTTGTTTTAGCACAGACCTTGTGCGGTGTTGCCAAGTTTGCGGCAGTTGTCATTGTGATGGTGAGTACGTTGATGGCAGACTGAATTTCATCTGGTGTTTTGAGAGAAAAGTTTTGCCACAGATGAGGGCTTATATACATCTTGTTTTTATATGGAACAATTCACTCTGTAGAAGCAATACTAAGCAAACATTAACATATTCAGGCAAATTTAGTCATATAACGATAATGCAAAATAATATCTATCTAAAAGCAGTTTATTTATACATTATACTAAAGTTTCATGACGTTTTTTATTGAATTACTTTGTATATTTTCATCCGAAATAACAAGTAATCACCGTGATTTTGTTATTCCAGTTACATTGTAATATTTTCTCAATATATCTTAACTAATATCCGTTGACCAAGAGATATGAAGTTCGATGTTCCATGGAGGCTCTTACATTTTACTTTTTATTATGTTAGGTTCAACAACAATTTATGGTTTATTATGGTCTAATTAAATACAAACAGCATTCCAAAGCAAACTTTATAATATTTAAAATGCTCCCATAAGTAGAAAATTTGGCTACAAAGTTTTATTAAACTATTTTATAGGATTTTCGTAGGAATGGGATTCTTTTGGTTAATTTTTTTTTTTTTTTTTTTGTAAAATTATGACTACGTCCTTAAAACGGGAAATAACTGAATAGGAAAAGAGATTTGCTTCAGTACCATATGAACAAGTTTAGTAATTTAATTACACCTTGCACGCCTATTTGCTGCATAATCAATAATTAAATTAAATCATGTTATTATACTATCATTTAGTACGTGGCAACATTTCGATTAACTTAAAGAAGCCATCATAGGATTTATGAGTTACAACAGGAAGAGGACCCTGTAAGTGAAGTCAAATTTTACGCTTGATTGCTGTAGCAATATTTGTCCATCTTCTTACAATTACGATTCACTTCTTCTGTTTATGCTGTGATTCATAAATTTTATTCTTTCAGATATTTGTACGAGTTTTGTCCTTTCCTAAGTGTAAGTTTATTACATTTCCATTTTTCGGGGGAAAATCCCATTATTTTCTTTAGTCTCCCTTTTTCCTTGTAGGTAAAAGGAACGCCTGGCCAATGTTACATAATACGTGATAAATGGTGTCATTATTTATAGCAATAATTATAAGGAATCACTTCACCTCTGCCGGACTTTGTCGGGCAGGCGATGTGAAAAACATTAAAACATTACAATGTTCAAAACGACACTAAAATTGTGTGGCTGAGAGCAGAGATAGAGAAATGTGCTGTTAAGGCAATATTAATAAAGAGGAAGTCGGCAAAGTTTAACTTTGCTTTATTAACTTTATCCTGTTGGGTCGGTTTCAAATATCATGGTACAACCACATACTTATAATATCTTGAATTGAAAGTAGCCAATAAGTTGGTGAACTAAAACGTGTATATAATTTAAAGAGGTGAGATCTTCTTCAGCAATATTCCGTTTTTCATACTAATCATTTCTTTCTAGAACAAGAAGTTATTTATTTTATGTTGATGGCAAAATAATCTTTATTGTTTGCTGAGTACAAAAAAGGAACTTGACAACGATATATATGAAACAAATAAATATCTATGGCTCTAAGCAAAATACTAAAATAATACTTTTGCAGATTATCTTTCTGGCAAATAGCTCGAATATTCACAAACAGTTGTATGATAGTTGGTGGAAATACTATCGAGTTGTTCGGAAAGTTCGTTCGGTTAATTCGTTAGTTCACCATACGTGACTTCTCATGACGTAGAGTTCCTTCAAAACCTATCATAATTTCCTCCCATCACTTCTCTAAACTGTTTACTATTGTTTACTTGAGTTCTCGTTCTAGTCGTGAGTGGTTATAGCGTTTAAAAAAAGTTTTAAAAAGTGGAAAAATGAGCGAAAAAGAGCGTTTCAATCATATTATAATGCATTATTTCCGAAAGCGAAAAACGGCTGCTGAAGCTAGACGAAAGAAGTTGTTTAAAAGATTTTCTACGGCGACTTCTCCGTAACGGGCACTCCCAGAAAAGAAATTGTTTTCGAGGATGTGAGAGATTTAATTACTCTTAATCTCGTGTAGTCTGATCAACCACTTGAATGATTTAATTTTCATAAAAACGAGGAAGTGAAAACTCGAATAGTAGCCTTTTTTTCAGAAAAAAACACGTGAGTTTTATGAGAGAGAAATTGAAAAGTTTACAAAGAGTTATTAAAAAAGGGAGAGATTATATATTAGATTAAAATAATTGTTTTCTTTTATATAAATTTATAAATAAATTTCTTTAAAAAAAATGGACGGACTTTCTGTACAACCCGATACAATGTTTAAAAAATGAGCTGAAGGTTTAAACTTGTAAAAATAACTGAACAATAAGGTGAGTTTTAGCCATTCAGCCGTTCTTACCGGTTCTTTAATTGGTATTTGTGATCAACCGTGGAGCGATGATTAGCACACGCGACTATCGTCCACATGATCGCAGGTTCAAGCCCGCATATAACCACTTGTAATTATTTGTGTCTGACGAACACTTCGAGTAGTCGAGTAATTGACAAGTCTTGTAAATGCTCCTCAAGCTGTGACGTTCGGAATCGTCGTTGAACTGTAGGTCCCGTTGGGTGAGTATAAAAATGTAATGCGAGTAAGCGCACTAAATATGAAAATCTCGCCCATGTCTCGTTTCATTAGATGCAAGATAATTTGTTTATGGGTTGGTATTTGGTAAATGCGGAAAGAAGTTACTTACGTACATTTACAAAGACGCACAATAATTTTGGACGTGGTCCATGAATATTGCAAAAAAATATGATTTTCCTTTAGAAAAATAAGATAAAAAAAGATTCCCTTGGGAAATCTTCCCACATCCAACGATCTTACAAACATTCCATTTGAGGGCTCCCTTACTTAAAGTAAACTATGTTCGATTTGGCCAAACTTATGTCACATTTCCAACATTGAGTCTGTTCACTTGTTTTTTATTTGTGTCTGCAAGGTCGATGTCGTTCTTGTTGCGCTCTGAATGCATTTTGCTTCAGCCATTTCTTTGCTATCGCTTGCAATATTATAACTAGAAAAGACACAGACCTAAAGGTAAAGATGGGATCATAAATGTATTCAAAATGCTTTTAAGTGTACTTTTCAAGCAACATTTAGAATACTTTATAGAATATTTGAGAAAGTTTTCTACTGTGAAAATTTGATTTAAGAAACATTCAACAAACATTCATAAGTGAATAGTATATAATTCGAAACAATTGAAAAAAGTGGTGACATATTTTATAGGTTGATTCCAAAAAACTAGTAAACATAAGTGGAGTAAAAAATCGTACATTAAATTTCTTAACAAAAAGAAAAAAAAAAATAATTATAATAATATAACGTTTGTATTTATGCTAAGCTGAAATGTATGTTGCTGTATTTCGCATTTTTTAATAACTCCTTTCCGGTTTCATTTGCATGGGAAATATTTACCAAATCACTGGTCAAAGTCAAAGAGCCACTCCCAGTGTTTTAAGATAAAGACGTAAATAGCTGTTGATTTAATAACAATAGAAAATATGCCTTTTACCCACTTAAAGAATAATCTAATTTATTTCGTAGTTTTTTGGCATTTCGTTCTCTACTTTTATGAAAAATCTTTGATTTGCCTTACGGCGATAAAGTTCTAATAACTTTAGTGGCGTACGGAATTTGCGTTTTTATTCTTAGTGTGATTAACAAAAACAAACCTTCGAACGGATTTTATTGGACTTTACACTTGTACTTGTAGAGTCCTGCAAAATGACGTATATAAGATTAAATTTATCATTATTTCTTTATAAAATATTAACATGTGATTTTCAACTCTTGTGTAAAAGATTAGCTTTTTTCCTGTGTAGGGTTAAAAATATTAATTCAAATAAAAAATTTCCCGACTTTTTTTTTTTTTTTTTAATGTTAAAATTATCTTTTTCTTTCACATATTTTTTATAATGCCGAATATCATTAATTTTTGATATTTGAATCCGTCTGAATGATGGTATAAGAATTATGCCGAAAATGTACTGCCCTTATTTGGCAATTAGAGAAATGCTTTAAAGGCATATTAGTTAGACCGGTGAAAAACCGGTAAAGAGCCGGGCGATTAAAATGGGTAAGAGATCCAGGGAGCGAGAGGGAAGATAAAACAAATTCAATAGAACAACCACATTTTATCCTGTGTTGGGATGATTGCTTATATCTTCGCCCAAAGTACAAATCATTGGATTTTGTACAAAAATGTAACAGCCGGAAGGAAAGAAGCATCCTTTGGACAAATGTATTATATAAGTTTTGAAGTCGATTGACTGTCTGGCTGGTGAACAAGGCAACTACTGCTTGATGCCGTCTAATGTTTTGCCAGATCGGCCATACTGGCTGCACAGTATTGGCCATATAAGTGGACAATTTACCAAAATTGCTCTGCAATTTCCTAATATTAAGCTACATGAACATACATTTTGTATCGTTTCATTAATCCCTAATAATTAACATTAGTTGTTATTGAAAAATAAAATCAAATATTCACTGGAGAAAAATGAAACATCTTCACGACACTGTTTTGTTGTATTGAAAGCACTCATCTGCGCATGAGTTGGTACATCGTCTATGACATTATGGCAATATGAAACAATAGATTCAATAGGCTAAAATTTGTTTAACAAGGCATAAACCCTTCTTCCGCGCCTCTGAAATTGCTGAAATTTAAAAACATCTGAAAGTAATACCTCAATGTGTGGGCGTGGTGATTGCAATATACGTCAAAATACGAAAATGAAAAAAAATACAACATGTCGTCTCACACATGATATGCTTGAGAAGAGGTCATTTTGGCAATTACACTTATCTGATAATGGGCCGGTACATCGTTCTATTTATTATGGATGGCCATATTGCTAACCTCATCTCTAGAAAAGAAAGAGATTTTTCGATTATTTAAAAAAAAAATTAATCGTTAACACATATGAATGGTGGGGGTCGCTATTAAAGTATGGCTATAAAAATAATAGTAGTCATTAAAAAATAGCACAAATATGTGCAGTGGCCGATGAATATTGCTATCAAGATATTACATGAAAATACTGATGGAGTTTTTCTTTCCACAATTAGACCTAAGAAATTCTTTCTTACTACAAGCTGTTCAAGCTGAGTTCAAACAACACTACATCTTTTTAGCCGCCAATGTCTGCTGATCGTACTGCACAGGAGTTTTTATCTTGGGGGGTTATTGCGAACATGAAGTTTACAAAACAGAACCGAGAAATTAGGATGATTAAAAGCAGTGCGTTTGAAAGATAATTTAAGCAACTCCCACTGCAACTGCATACGCATACGTTACCAAGAGAGAATACCATTTGGATTCAATTATCTTTATAAGCCGTTAAAATGACTTAATAAATGTGTATTAGTTGCGCAACCGAGTTCCCGCTGTTTGTTAATAGATGGTGACACAATAGCGATTATCTTTTGACGTCATATTCTTTTGGTTGTGTGAATATGTATGATTTTGTGCCAAATAATCGTCATATGCGGGAAGTATTGATTTTCTTTTTTCAATCGAAGACTACGGCGGGTGAAACTCATCGAGAACTTCAAACCGTTTCACGAGACGCTGCTTTATGTGAAACAATGTGTCGAAATAGGCCCCGTTGCTCGGTAATTTTGATGTTGACGACCGTTCGCGTAAAGGAAGGCGAAAAACATTTGAATATACTGAATTGATGGCATTGCTTGATGGGGATCCGTGTCAAACGCAGGTAGAAGTTACCCGCATAGGCATTTCCAAGCGATTGACTGCGTTGGGAATTATTCAAAAGCAAGAAACTTTTTCGCCTGTGACAACTGCTTCAGCGACAAAAAAGGATGGATTTTCTTCATCGTATTGTAATGGGCAATGAAAAATGGGTTCATTACAGCAATCCAAAGAAAAACCGTCATTGGGGTCATGGTTCTACGCCGTTGCCTTGGTCGAATATTCATGCTGCAAAGGTTATGCTCGGTATTTGATGGGACCATGTCGGTGTTATTTATTACGAAACCATCACTGGGGATCGGTATAGACTTCAATTAATGCAATTGCGCTACAAACGCCCACAATATGCGGAGAGGCTCGAAAAAGTGATTCTTTTCGTTAAAACCTACCTGGGAACAGTAAAATGGGAAAGATGGAAAGATTCAATGAAATTGAAGTCTTCCCCATCCGTCATATTCTCCAGATATTGCGCCGTCCGATTATCATTTGTTCCGTTCGATGGCACACGTTTTGGCTGATCAGCAGTTCCACTCATATGACGACATCTAGGAATGGCTAGATTCGTAGATAGCCTCAAAAGATGAACAGTTTTACCATGACGGAATTCGAGTTTGGCCAGAAAGATGTAAAAAAGTAGTAGCTAGAAATGGACAATGCTTTCAGTAAATCATATGTAAACATGTTTTTATAATAAAGTTGCATTTTTATAAAAAAAACAGCGATAACTTAGTTGCGCACCTAAAATTTATTTATTTGGAAAATGAGAAAATAAAAATAATGAATTACATGGGCTAAAAAATAGAACATGATTTATGTGGGCTAAACAAAGTTATTAGTGTTTTTAAATGAAGTAATATTCGTCACGTACCCTGTATTTTCGTGTTTTTTTAAAAGAAAATCACTGTGTATTTTAGTGGTTTCATAACAAACAAATGAGCTGAATCTACCTATATAGATATGCATCAAAGGAGAACATTTTAGCCACGCCCACTTATCTATAAGGAATTTTGCGCATTTGTAAATGATCTGTTCGTTTAACCACAACTTTTTCTTCTTTTTTATTTTATTCACAACTTGCGGTATTTGTCGAAAGTTGAATTAGTTTACAAAAGTTATGTCGTGATTGAAATTATCTTCTCCAACTTTATTTTCACCTTAAATGCTTCAAGTATACGAGCAGTTATGCGTTTTCTCTTATCTTGACATTAAATTTTACAAGACTTCTTTTTTTTTTGCCACTTTTAATTGGCATGTGAATGTTGAATTAAGTTTTGTTTGCATATGGACTCATTAAATTTAAATGTACAATGAAGTTGAAAACTTTTGCAATCAAAAAACAAAGATGCTCAATTACCTTTCCCTTCCCTTGAAGAAGAATTAGATATGCAAATCAAATAGAAGTTTACATTACAAAGTAAATGATAGGCGTTCCTGATACTATCACTAGGAGATTCACACACTCACGCATATGTTAACATGTTAGACATTAATGAAATTGGAGAAGAGAATACTGAGGATAAAATAAAGGAACCAATTGAATAATGAGGACCAACTACAATGAGTTTATACAAATTTATAGAAAAACTTCTAGCTTTTCAAACAAAGAGTAAAAGTTAGCAATATGAAAGCGGCTGTATTTTCCCAAAATTCTCTTATAGCCCGCTGATCACTTTTGTCGGGTTGTTCGGAAAGATGTCATCTTCCATCACGACAACGCCCACCCTTACACTGCCTTGTGGACCCGTCAGAAACTGTCAGAGCTTGGGTGGGAAGTTTTACCTCACCCATCGTACTCCCCAGACCTCGCCCCGTCCGACTATCACCTATTACGCAGCCTGAGTAAGCACTTGAAGTATTTAGATTTCCATAACGACGAGGAAGTGAAAAATCGTATTGAAGCCTGTTTTCAGAAAAAAACACGCTAGTTTTATGAGAGAGGAGTATAAAAGCTGTCAGAGAGGTGGGAAGGAGTTATTAAAAAAGGGTAAGATTATATAATAGATTAAAATAAATGTTTTCTTGTATTTATTTTTGTATTTGTAAATAAATTTCCTTTAAAAACTGAACGAAATTTCGGAACAACCCGATAATTTCAATGCAAATATAATGTGGATACAATATAATCGGGCTGTAATGAATTTGTTTTTTTTTTACCAATTCTTTACGCTATTCACGTACGATATGTTGTATGTATGTACAGTGTGGATCGCTTTGTGTTATTTATTTAAATATGTATTCATTACATGTAAGATACATAAATTAATTAAAATTTGACTCTCAAGTGAACTCGTTACCAGTGTGTGTTAACTTTTTCATTACATATGTCACGAAATTTGTAACAGAAATAATATTGTTTTCTGACACCAATTTGATGCCTCTACAAAACATTTATCATTTGCCCTCATGATTTAATGTAATGATAAATGAGATGCGTAATTACTTTCACGAGATGTTCTGACCTACAGTTGTGATTTTAATTAGTTTAATTAATTTTAATTTATATCCACGACTGTGGTTTCAGCATAAAACAGGCGCAGGCGTTCGATATGTTAGCAATTTCACGCTGGTGTATAAACCAAATGGCTAATGACCGCCTGCTCAATCTTTGACAAGCGACACTGTGTTATCTCATTTACAGTATCGTTTTCCGTCGCAATTAAAAATAAGTTATCGAAATGTAATTCAAACGCAACAGCGTTATTGCTTCCTATTTGGTTCGAAAATGACAATCAGTCATTGCTAATGAGCTACAACATTCACGTATGTATCGGACCATAATCTGATGCAACCAACCATACTGGTAGCATTAAAAAATGCCACGAATATGGACATCCAAAGACAGCAACGGCAATAGAAATGGTTTAAAGTGTGAAGGCCAGAATTCAATGTAATTCACGACAAAGCGCAGTTCAATTTTTAACAAATTCCTATGTGTCTGCTCGTAATATGCGACGCACATGAAAAATTAACTAGAATTAGAGTTTTACAAATTAAAAAGGTGGAAATGTTTACGGTTCAGCAATATGTAAGTAAACAAAAGGACCATGATATATGTTCTCTTCTAGAGGTCAAAGAATTAACTAAAAAATATGACACTGTTAACGTCTTTAAAATTGCTCCTCGCCAAGAATAGGACAAAATGCCATCAAGCGATATTAGTGCAGTGTACCAATTTTCCCAGACAGATTCGGTGCTTTTATCCGTGTTAGAGGTGGCTACATCGAACATTAGTAACATATTTCTCTTAAAATTGTTACGATATTCTGATATTTTTAAATAAAAGAAAAAATTAATTGACAAGATTACAGCATTTCCTAGTTGGTAACACTTCGAGCGCTGATCTATGTAATATTTCTACAATTTTTTTCATTAACGAAAAGCAATATAATGTGATTTTAAATCCCGGAAGGTACCGCTTCAAGTTACATACATTCCTTAACAACGGCCCTAGCAATAGGCGTGGTTGCTTGTTGATACCAAAGTAAAAGTAGATTTTCCACTAGAAAAATAAGATGTGTCGGGTTTCGAAAAAGTGTTTGACAGGTTTACTTTATTTGACAGCGGGTCGATACATCGACTATGATATAGGTCTACAACATAACTTAACGAATACTCATTTTTCTCTTAGTCGATCTTTGAAGGGAACATCAATATTCGCTAACTAATGCATCCTATTCAAAATCAACAAATTTAGTTAAACAAATATCACAACACTATCCCTCAGCTTAAGAGGTTTCTCCTTTCATCGTACAAAACCCCATCATCTTTGCTTAGGACAGACTCCAAATGACGTTGCGTTCTCTCTTGTGTGACAGTAATATATTTAATGATACTGAATAATGCGGTGAAAAAGTACATATATAGACAACAGAAGATACACATCTTTATCTTCTGTTGTCTATATATTTATATATATTATATATTATTTAAGTAAATTGGGAGGAACAATCTTAGCCTACGGCAGTAACTGCTATCTGCAATATGAAATCGAATACATCTGTTGACAGTTAATTTCCTCCAACTTACCTTTTAGCCACTACTGTTTATGACGTATCTGTCCTAGTCCACTCTGCGCCTGGGGGGAAATAAAGAGGGAAATCATATAAGACGGAAAATAAATATTGAAAGCAGAAAATGAATTCTGAGTAACAGAAAACAACTCTCTGATTGTTGATGCAATGAAATCGATAATGAATTAAATCATTTTCTTGGGTTACGATTGACATTAAAATCGTAACAAAGGGAATGTGGGGTTCTGATCCTATTGAAATTTGTTGAAGACATGGGCAAAGGCTGTGGCCATAAAAAACTACAATCGCACAGTAAAGAATAGATAAAGAAACATCAAAGTATATTTCTAGCAATTAAGTTATGTGGTCGGAAACAGATTGTGCTACGAGGGACAGCAAGAAAACAGAGCACGATGGTATAAACTTGCGGTTAATTTTATCGCACATTGAAGAAATACCAGAAATATCAACTACCTATTGTTTAGGAATTTCCAAATATTGGATACTGGATATATTTTTGGGGTCTCGCAAAATAACCAAAGCAAATACAAAAATAAATTACAAGCCGAATTTGATTAAACATTATATTTACGACCATCAGCTGTAATATAATATAGGGCTATTTTTTAAGATTTAAGTTTTTTAGGTTGGCAACACTGGTTGGTAAGGTCGTCGTAAACATCATCTGTCAAAGGGAAAGTGTACAGTATACTCTTCCGTTTCATCATGGAATGACGAATGACCTATAACAACGTCTAATTTTTGGTGATTGGGCCTTACTAAAGCTCAATGAAAATCCGCTTTTTTATCGAAAAATTGTGTTCAGCGATGAGGCTCATTTCTTGCTGAACGGGTACGTACACAAGCAAAACTGTCGCATCTGGAGTGATGAACAGCCACATGCCATACATAAATTGCCGATGCATCCGGAAAAAACAACATCGGCGAACGATATCGAGCCATGATACGCGATTTTTTTTTTTTTTGCCCCAGTTGACTGAGTTGAACTTGGTTAACATGTGGTTTCATCAGGACGGTGCAGAATGCCACACTGCTCGTGAAATAATGGATATGTCGGCATCTTATCTCTCGATTTAGCCCTGTGAGTTGGCCTCTAAGATCTTACGATTTAACGCCTCTTGATTATTTCTTGCGGGGTTATGTCTAGTCGTTGGTCTATGCGGACATGCCGAACAGTATTGAAGGCTTACAGGATGACATAAAATGCGTTATTCGTGGAATACAGGCCGAAATGCTTGAAAAAGTGATGAAAAATTGGACCTTCCGAATGGACATTTTGAGACAGAGCTGCAGACAACATGTACATTAAATTATCTTTAAAAGTTAAATGGTAAGGACCAATTTATCGATTCCAAAAATGATGCAAAATTTGATTGTTTTATTCGAATTTAAAGAAAACTGCGATTAAAATATCACCCTATATTAAGTTGGTTATTCAGATTGCAATAACTAGAAACACTTGGCAGAGATCCATCTAGTCCATTCGTTCTATTTTTTTGTATACCTTTGTCCGTCTTTGTTGGATAGTGACATTTGAAAAAGTCTACTTAGCGACTAATGAATGTGTACTACTTTTTAACAGTAGATGTCAGTCGCAGGTCAGTTCTTATAGTAACTATCATTGAGAAATGATTTATCTGAAAAAGTGAGTGTTTGATGCAACCGCTTATTCGTCGATGAATTGCTGAATTCTTAACGACAGTGTGGCACTATGGAACTACTGAGTGCAGTAGGAAATAGCTTGGTTATGCAAAGCTCCAATGAACTTTTAAAAATTGAATCTTTTCCATAATTTGTATGAAATGTTTATCATATATTCGTTATACATTTGCAAGCAACACAGTTGTGTGTGTGCGTAGTTGTTGCGAAATAATACAAAAAAAAAAAAAAAAACAATTTTTCAATGAAACATTATCATAATTTTAATTGTTATGTTCGCAAAAAAGTTGCTTTTGATAAGTTCACTTATCCGATAATGAGTCGGTACTTCATCCTCTACACTTTGAACCGCAACAGCTGCAAATGAAAAATCGATCGAGCACAATCCTCCTTTAGAATAAAAGTTTCTTTTGATAACTGCTTAAATTTGCTCAACGATGTGTATGGTGTTGCTTTAATAGTGTGCCGCTTTGTGAAAAAAATAAAAATGTACATGGTAACTGATGAACGTTACTACCAAGATGTTCTATCCACAACTAGACTAAAAAAATTTTTCATCTCTATGCTTTTTCAACAATATGGTGCAACTTGTCATATAGTCAGTCCTATTATGGCAGAATTGCAGCGAAAATTTTGCAAGAAGCTGAACTCAAAAAACATTACATTTGTTAGACTCCATGATATACTGCTCTAAGAGCATTTGATATTTTAGAAAGTTTACAAAACAAATCTAGCATATATGAATGGTTTATAGTAATGCATTCGTGTTATAATTGAGCGTTTTACGTTGTAAACTTCCTGGCAGTATTGAACAATGGTGACATGCCTACGTCACCGAAAATGGATGCCATTTAAATTGAATCAGCCGTTAAATAAATAGACAATAAAAATTAATTTTCTTAAATAAATAAGGTAAATGTGATCTAAAAGGGAAAAAGGCTTTTTGAGCTTCTTAGTACACCAACATTCATTAGCCAAGTAGTATTTTTAGGGATACATCTTTGATAAAAACGAACTACATCGATATGTCGTGCAGGCGGGAAAAATGTTTATCTAGTAACGAACCGATATGTCGCTACAATGGGGACCAAAATCCGTACTATTGAATGTACAAACTTGAGCTCGTTTACACATAGAAAGACTTCTCATAACCCCAAAGAAAGGGGTCTGTATCAATTTATTATTTTCCATTTCCATATTTACAGTTTACCATATTGTCGAACTTTAAATCAGGTTACAAAAATTAGGGCGTGCTTGAAATTATTTTCCGGAATTTTACTTGCATTTTAGAACATTCACACACATTTCCCAAACTTAATACTCAAATTTGCAATTTTTTTTTTGCCTATCGATAGCAAAAGTTTTGTAGAAACTTAAAATTCATTTTTTTTATTGCCACGCACTTGTAATTGGCATGTGAATGTTGAATTAACTGTTGTTTGCAAATTTGAGGACTCATTAAATGTTCGACAAAGGTTAAACTTTTGCAAGCATCAACAAACTCAATTTCCTTTCCATGCCTTTGAAGAAGAATTAGATATGTAGATCAAATATAAGTTTATATTACAAGGAAAATGATAGGCGCTACTGATATTATTACTAGGAGGTTCACTCACTTACACATGCTAATTTAATTTTAGAAAAAACTGCAAAGGATAAAATAAATCGACCAACCGAATAGTGAGAACCAACTACAACATGTTTACGTAACTTTATAGAGAAACTTTTTGCCTGTCAGACGAAAAATAAATTGTAATTTGAAAAGGATAGTATTTTTCCAAAGTTTCCGCATGAACCGATAGCTTTTTTTATAGTTTAAATTCAAATTCCAATGCCTGTGTCTTTATAGTTATGGAGCAGTTATAAATACAATTCAGCAATCATGAAGTTGTTTCCTGCCAATTCATTGGGCTATTCACATATAGGCCATCCTATATGTAAATACATATGTATTTATATACACAATACCCAAATTCATTAAAATTTTCCTGGCTAACGAATCCTTTGTAAGAGTGCACAATTTTTCCTTTTGTTGTTCTTTTAGGATAGAATTTCTTTACATATCTTGTTTCTATGTCGTTGCAGAATTTTTTCTTCTATGTTTTATCGCCGTTATCAAATTCTGTACAGACCTCGTCCGTCAGTTTTTCTTCTATTAAAGTTAGTATTTTCCAGACACTTTCGTTGTTTATATTTTATTAGTAGTTATAGTATTTAACTCGAATTTTCTCAATTTGTGCCCTGTAGCATTAAGTGTCTATCAAATAATAGAAATACCAAATACTTGAATATTTTGAATTAACAAAACACAATTTTTCTTTGTTTATTATGGCCTTGTGGGAAAGGCTACATATAAATATTGAGATTTTATTGGGGATTATTAAACGTTTTGTGTTTTCAAATATTTGACATTCATACATAAACCAGTATCAAATTTTTCAAATTTATATTAGGTCTACTTTTTCATCCTTAGCAATAATTCTGCCTTTTAAAAGCAAAATCAATTAGTTTCTCATGTTTACTACTCCGTTCCACTTTAAGACATCGTTTTCTTCAATCTCATAGAACCTTTCAAAACTGTCAACTTGTGGGAACATTTTAGTCTTATGTAGGCTATAATAAAGTTTTCGGTTGGTTCAAAGCTGTTTCAAATATAAAGTGGGATCAGAACAAATGTGTAAAGCAGATGTTTTTTAAAAATTCATAAGTTAGACAGACATTATTATAGATTGTGGCGCAAAGTGTCATGGACGATATACCGACTTATTGTCATATAAATAGGACGGTTTCTTTCCGTACCTTTATATTGATTTTTACACATGAAAGTCGTATTTATTGCATATTATACTAGTGCAACAACCATGACCCGATTTTTTCATTAGGTTTTTTCTTATTGTACCAATTTATGACATTTGCAAGAAAGGGTATGCATGCCCCCTTTAGTTACATAAATATATCATCTTCAATTGTTTCCCCAGCATAGTGATGAAAGTTGATGCCGTTTTATAAAACTATTAAGAAATGGTTGCATTACTACGAAATACATTCTGCCAAAAATGTACCGGGAATTAGTAAAAAAAACACAAAATATGTATGATTCATTCAAATTTGTTCAATCACAGAACCCTTTCGAAATAATGCACTTATGCCTACGAATAAAGGCCATCAAAAGAGTTTCCAAACACATTTTCCGGAAATCAAACTGAAGTCGAATTCCCTTTTATGTATTCTATCGACTGAAAACAGGTGCCTCGTAGTACTAATTTGAGTTTTGGGAAGAGAAAATAGTAACCGGATACATATCAATTGAATATGGTGGTGGCTCCATGATATTTGTTGAATTTTTGAGGCAGAAATTTGTTCACGGTGATAGCTTTTTGGTACGATGCGTTTTCGCGTTTCGGTGCTTTACATATAAGTTAGCTTTCCATAAATCTGCCACTTAACGCTCAAGTAATTTTTTCATATCGCATATAACCTCTGCCGTGAGTTCCGAAAACAGACGATAATCAGAAGTATACAATATTATTTAACGGAGTCGAAGTTCAATATTTTAAATTTTGTTAGAAATGAAATGTCAAAGGATGGGACATATGCATCCTATGGTAGTGGGTACAAAAATATTATCGGAATATACAAAAAGTATAACCATCGAGAAACCTTAATGGTTGAGAAACATAAATGCCATGCTAACACCGATGCGTCTTAGGCCTGTTACTAAAACTCAACTCACCGGCAGTGGCCTGATAAGCCAAAATAATGAAACGAACACCCCAAATGATGACGAGCCCTGCAAACGTTATAAGGACCATGATGAAGGATATGCACCTGGAATGTCCGCACCCTTTACAGATAAGGTGCCTCTATCCGACTAGCGGATGCCCTCGATAGATATAAAGCTGACACTACCGCCATCCAGAAGATGCGATGGACAGATTAAAGATGTATTCGGCGTAAAAATTGTGACATTTACTATAGCTGCCACGCAGAAAGGCATGAATTCGGATATGGATGTGTTATGAGAAAGAGACTAAAATACCTTGCCTCGCGGTCGCACCCGAGCCATTCACGCCATGATTTCATTCACGTGGCTGTCACCCCAAATTCGCTAATGCCTCGTCGAGACGTGATTTGATTGACTTTTTGATATGGCGTGCATTCTGCTGAGACCAAACAAAAATCACGCAAATTCAATTTTAGAGGCTACAAGAAGTCGGTGACCGTTGCTCTGCTCGAAATCCATGCTATACTGTCTCTCTGCGGATGCATTTGCAATTTATCAATTTGGCTTGTTAACACATAATTCTACATATTATTCAAAGAGATATCTGCTTGATCACCGGTTATGCTAAAGTTAAAATATAGCATCAAGAGTTGAATTGTGTGAAGAAAATGTTACCAACTGTTATATCATATAATGAGATACGGTCAAATTTACTGAATCCCTACTCCGGAAAACCGACTTCTCATCTACAACTTCGTTAAGGGGTATGGAAAAGTTCACCCTATATTTAAATTAATTTTCTTTTTTGGAAAAAAGTGTTAATTTTTCGAACAAATTGCTTGGACTTAATTTTATTTTGATAAATTCAGTTAGTCAGTCAGTTATTGATGCTCGTTACGCGACATGGTGGCTACTTTTTTATGCGTGAGGTCTTTCAATGTAATTCGGAGTATCGGATATTGCAATTTTGTAAACGGAATTTCATTTGCTTAATTTGAAACGAATGCGAAAATGACAAATCGGGTATTTGATGATAATACAAAGCAGTTTGACGTAAACGTTGCCTCGAAATATACTTAATACTAATTGTTTGATGTAGTAGTTTTAACGCTTAATGCTTCACATATCAAATTTGGTTAAACAAAACCAGTAAAATGTCAATAGGTAAAATAACCAGTACAGATATGTCAGTCAGGTGAACTGACTTATACACCTTTACCCAGCGTTGTTTTTGTGTTGCTGCGAGAAATACTAATTGCGAGTTTCTGAAGTCCAATGTTTTATGCTGTATCTGCTCAATTGCATGTGCGGCACCCTAAAAGGTACTGAATGCCTGATACCAGATCAATCATATAGTCATAGTTCAATTGGATGAAAGATATGAATCTAGGACAAAATAAGCTAAGTAATGTAATTTGTATTGAAAATGACGAAGAGAATGTGATCATTCCGTCGATTTTTTTTTTACATTTTACACAGTTTTATAATGCAATATAATTGATAAGGATTTATATGCAACTTCAGGCTACGAACTAACCAGATCAAATTTCGAACTGATTGGATGACATGAAACTAACAATAAATGCTTTAATTCGGTCATTTGTGTGGAAGGCATTCGATGGGACCTATTCAGCCTATTGTTCTCAAATCTTATAAGACATTATGTAACAGTGAAAAGAAACAAACATGTAGGTTGCTGAGGTTTACAAATGCCAAATTTCGAAAATTCAAATTCGTAAAATCGATTAAATTGTGTAGAAAGTGCCAGAAGTTGTGGGCCGATATAACCCATTTACAATCTAACCAGTTAGTCAACACTGTCAGCTCGATCGACGGACGGACATAGTTAGATCGATACACTTTTTCCGGCGATACTCAATAGCTTCTCTTCCCTGTTTATAGTAAGAACTAGCAAAGTCCTTAAAATAGCCACATGTTAATTGTAGATAAATATTTTGCCACCGACCCATTTTTTCACGTTTGGAAATAGAATATAGTCTGAGGTAGTTGAATTTTGCAAATAAGGTGTGTGATGAAGCAACTCGAACTTTAATTCATGAATTTAGACATCACAATAGGGGATGTGAGAACTGGAGCATTGTCTTGATGAAACAATATTTTCTTTTTCGCCAAGTGCGAACTTTTTCCATAATTTCATTACCTAAACGCTGCAATAAATCACCATAACATTCGCCGTTGGTGGTTTTTCCCTTCTGAAGACCGTCAATAAAAATAATCCAATGCGCATCCCAAAAAACAGACGCCATGACGTTGCTTGCAGATAAAACCTTCTTTGGACAGGATTATTCCATTCCAGTCCACTGCTTTAACTATTCCTTTGTCTCAGGTGTGAATTGGTGGATCCATGTCCCATCCACGGTTATAAGTCGACCCAAAAATTCTGCTTCATTGCGATAAAACATCGCCAAATACTCTACTGCAACATCTTCATGACGCTATTTTTGCTCTATTAAAAGCAAGCGCGGCATCCATCATGTGCACAGCTTCCCCATCTTCAACACTTCGATCATTATGGATTTTTCACTTCAATTGGTCGACCACAACGGTGTTCGTCTTGGCTGCCCGTACGGCCTCGTTTAAACTCTGCTACCTAACATTTTACAGTCGTAAACGAAGGAGCAGAGTAGAATCTAGCTCGGCTTTAATATTGGTTGGAGTGAGTGAGACCTTTCAAATGAAAATATTAAATAACATAACGATAACCAATTTTTTCCATGTTTACAAGTTCACTAAAATCGTTTACTTTTAATGGTTCAAATTATAATACTAAGCAATGTAGCGCTTTGAAACTTGAAACATATATTTAATAAGGTTGCCACTTTTCAAAAAAATAATTATTTTCGAACCACTGCCACCATCTATAGGTACACGTCAGGCCGGCTAGTTGTTGGACCGCCCTTGTACGGTAAGCAAATTAAAATGTCAATACAGATGTTTGCTGTTGTTACCTAAACCCACTTAGCGCGAGGAATTTCTTCCCCCGCTGCAAACCTTTTATTTGTAATTTTTAAAAGCTTCCAAAAATTTTTTCTTTTGAAACTTTTAAGTTGTTTTGTGGACAAAATAAAGTGCTAAAGGGATTTTCTTTATTTTCACTGCCGTTGGCATAAAACCATTGCGTAAGCTGTTCACACATCCAGTCGCATATTTACATTGTTTTAAACTTCCCCACTTACGAAGATTTTTATTGTTTTCTTTGTCAAAAAGGATTTCGGCGACTATTAAATTTTGCCATCATCTAAACACTTATAAAAGAAGAGAGGGTCTGTGAGTACAAATACAAGAAACTGCAGCAGCCACCCAAAGTTAATTGTTCGTTGAGGTCGATTTTGCGCTTTATTTGTATTGTGTCGGAGATTTGTATTGTGTTTAAATTTCAATTAATATTGAAAGGGATTTAAAGCAGTCACAGAATTTTGTCGTTGTCCAAGGAAGAAGCGGGGACAATAAACTCGTATGTTAAACGAATATGTTAAAAGATTCATATTCGTAAATGGCAAACTTTTCACTAAATAAATAACACTCCAGATGACAGGTATCTAACAGCTGACAGCTTTTGAAACCACTAAATGTTTTCCACATAGACTTACTACCTGTTTCTACCTGACTTCTGGGTGGTCTAATTTGAAAGCACTGCGTAAAGAAGGATTGACACCTAAAACCGTAAAGTTTTATTGTTTTTTAATTCCTCCAGTTAACGAGTTTTCACATCGTTACCTTCATCAAAGAGGTTTTGTTTTTATCTAAATGTAAGAAAAGAGAGGATAAAGGAGAAAATAATATTTATAAGTACGAAGGACAGTTAAAGGACAAGAAAATAAGAAGACGAGACACAACCATTTGTCAGTGCTGTAAGGGATCATAGGTTGTTATTCTTTTCCTAGTCAACTCTTTAAACATGTAATTGTTTATTTGTGTTTTATGGTTATACAGGGTGGCTCGCCATTTGCAGTACAATAAGAAATTCAAATATCTTTTTTTAACAATATATTTCATTTATTATTTTTTTTTTATTGTTGAGAAAATTCAAGTTTATTTTATATAACTAATTGGCTTTGAAGATGGTAGACCGAAATGACCTCCATGCTCATCCGGGCATATGCGATACTTGATCAGGATGTTGGTGGACTGCTTCAATTCAGTCAAACTCTTTGGTTTCGTTTTTTACACCTCTTGCTTGAATAACCCCATAAAAAAATCTGGTGCAATCTGGTCAGGTGACCTAGCGGCCAGCGGAAAATTGACTTTCTTCTGGGTATTAATTTGTTTGGGAATTTTCTTTAAAGCTCCGCCATAACCGTTCTGGCTATGTGTGCAGTTGTTCCATCTTGCTGGAATAAAATTATGTTGAAACGGATACGTCTTCGGAGCAGATCTGGGTAAAAAATTTCCTTCAAAATCTTTGAATAACGATCCCAATTGACATTGATATTGTGTTTGTAGCACGATTAGTGCGCCACCCTGCATAATCAAATATGTAAAATAATTCTCTTCTTATCATTTATACTAAAGGGTGATCAACTAAGGGTAATATAATCTTGATTTAAAATTAAAACCAACCGGAAGATACTTTACATCTTATTTAGATACTTTACATCTTATTTTTATCTAAAAATGCTGGATTTTAAAACAAAAATTGTACGTAAAATCTGCAGGTATTTCTGAAATAACACGATTAATACCTGTTTTAATTTAGTTTCCGTATTTTATTGAAGCATAGCTATGACTTTAGTTAATTCCGAAGAAAATACTTCAGTGGAGTTACATCTCATGATATTGGTGGCCAAATCACATTTCCTCCCGGTTTGGTGTAATTTACTTACATTTCATTTTGATTAACCGTCTGTGATGTGGCTTTGTTTTACAAGTTTGCTAGAAACAGACAAAAAGTTTTTACGATTTTTACAGCACTTGGCCCCATTTTTTAATTTAATTAAAAAAATATATTTCTTTACTTTAATAAAACGAGAACGACTCACATTAATGTAAATTATCTGGCAGCAATTTTCACCAATTGTAGGGAAATAACTTCCACGCAAAAAAGATTACTTTCGTTAAGGAGTTTCTTTACGAGCACACGACTGCAGTAACAATTATAAAACTAATTTGTGTTTTAAAATGCATTTTGCGTCAGAGTCGTAGCCAGAATTAAGGTAAGTTCTGGCTAATAATTTTCACAACAACAAACTTTCGGAAAATTTTGTAAGTATGTTATCCAAATTATATAAACCAAAGTTAGTATAAATTATTAGGCGCCCTATTCTGAATGAAATAAGGTAATATTATCGACCTTAGTCCTTTCCGTCGCACAAGATATATGTGGGAAAATACAGCTACGCTTAAGATCTAAACCATCGATCAGTTTTGCTCCTCTTTCCGAGCAACCGTATGAGGATAGAGTTGAAATATATAATGACTCGCGTAAATAGTGAAGTAAATCTTAGATTTTATAAATAAAATCAATTCAGAATTGTTTTTTTTTTCAGTTTTCCTAGCATTGGTTCTATTTATTGTGTTGTGTTATAACATTGGAATTTACTAGCGCTTTTAAAAAATCAATTTATTGCAATTTGTAAACATTTTTCAGGTTATCTCCCAATCCTTAACGTATTCTCAAATCTAAAATGGGTAAGAACCTCACCTTTCTTGGTATGAAGATAGTGGTTATGACATAATGTGCCCAGTGGCCCACTTTTGGTAAGCAGAATTGGCGCTGTGGGTTGAAGCAAACGTAATGTTACAGTGCTTTTAATTGGAGTGAATGAGAATGAGTTATAATTTTCAAGTTATCATCCGTCAAATAACTATTAACTGTAGATGTATATATGAGAAATTTTTACCCCACGCATCTTTCAAACCCTTTAACGTCCTTGTCTTTTATGGCGAATTTTTCATCAAAGGAAACCAATATTAAAATATTGGGCCATTAATTTTTCGGTTTCAAAAGTAAAAAGTAAGTAAAAAGTAAGATTGATTGCAGCAGTGGATCCTTTTGAGGTGGTTTCCGCTACTTTTTCGCAAAATTCGGTCGGGATTTTGGGGATAATTTGACGAATGTTGGTATTAAAATGCTGCAACGTTTGAAGATTATCCGCGTAAATACGGTTTTTAACGTAGCCCTACAAAAAAAAGTCTAACGGCGTCAGATCGCATGGTCTTGGTGGCCAATTGACGTCTCCAAAACGTGAAATTACGCTTTCTGCAAATTTCTCATGCAATAATGCCAAAATCGTTCGTGTTGTGTGGCTCGTGGCACCACATAACGTCTAGTTTATAATCATCAACTGCAGGCCAAAAAAAGCTGCTTATCATACGGCCATAGCGCTCTGAATTGAAGTTCGGATTATCCGCCACACTTTCACTAACAGAAGTCATATTTTTGGCAGTGCACATCTGTCTGTTCAAATTTCCAGTCTGTTCAAATTTCTTAATAATCTTGTCAATTTCTTGCACAGTAGGTCGATTATGAGGACCATAATCACCCCGTAATGTACGAAAAGTGCTCGCGTTTGAATCACCACTTTTGTAGTAAGTTTTAATTATTTTTACGTGTTCTTCGGTTGTTAAACGATACACATTCGTAAATGACAAACCTTTCACTAAATAAATAACATTTCAGATGACAGGTATTTAACAGCTGAGAGCCTTGCCAGACCGGCGATTTTAAAACCACTAAATAGACAAGATTGTATAAGGTTTAAAGTCAAATGCCACAGCAAATAACATGGTCTCAATTTTATATATAATATACATTTTCTTTTATAATTTTCCAGAAAAAGCTTACCCAACTAGAAACATTTAATTCTACCCGAAATCGCAAAAGCTGGCTTCATATTTTTCTCACTTCTTTTCTATTTTTTGACCAAATATGTTTCATGATTTTTCCCAAAATTTTGCGAAGACATATATTTTCGCACTTTCAGAACCAAAAAACTGGAATCAAACGTTTTCCTTTGAAATAACCTCTTATCAGTGAAAAGTAAGCATGTAACCAGTACAGAAATTGTAGTCAGGTGAACTGATTTATATTTACCTTTACCCAAAGTCCTTTGAAATTGGTGTAAAAGTGTGTGGAGAAATGCTAAGAATTAAAGCACAAACTGTTAATACAATTGAATGAAAGACATAAATCTGAGAGTACATAAGATAAATTAGGTGATTTGTATAGGAGTTACCAGAAACTGCATTTTCACATTTTGACAGGCAGCATTAAATGATACTGAAAATTAAATTTAACAGAATCCGTCAATTTGTGTGGGAATACTCGAATGGGCTCGCTAGGTCACGTTCATCGAACGAACAACGTGTGCTAAATATGGCTGAAATCAATGCAATCGCCTGAAAGATATCAAGCTAAGAAAATATAGTTTAAGTCGATCATTTGTGTGAATGGTTTCAGAAGGTGGGCGGTTATTTGGTCAACTTTTTTCAAAATTTGTCAAATATAATAACGCAACAAAATGGACGAAAATTTACGTAGCGACAGTCTACGAGTTGGAAGTTGCAAGAAAAAAATTTAATTTTCTAAAAGCAGTTCGGATTGCTCTAAAATAAGAACTTCAAATAACTTTTTTTTCTAATCAATGCATTTCATTTATTTTTTATTGTATAGAAAATTCAATTTTATTTTATGTAACTAATTGGTTGTAAAGATGATGGCCTGTAAATGACCTCCATGATATTCACGCATATGCGACACCTTTTCAAGAAAATTATTCGCCTCAATTATTTTTTAAATGGATGGGTTCAATTCAGTCAAATTCCTTGGTTCCGATTTTAACACTTAATAATCTGACAAAAAAAGTTCTCGTGCAGTCAGGCCAGGTGACCTTGGGAACCAGCGTAAAGTGGAGTTTATGGATATTAATTTTTTTGGGAATTTTCGTTGGGGCTCCCCCATAACCGGTTTATCTAAGTATGCAGTTGCTCCATCTTGTACCTTAACAAACATTTAATATTTACTAAGTTTGCTTAATATAGATTAAGTCGGTACTTTTTATGGAAGGGACCAGAGGAGACAATGAGGTCACTTTTTTCAGGTGGTACCTTAAGAAACGTGTCATCCTTGTGGTTGATAATTACCAAATTGATTGTTCCTCCAACCAGATGCTTAAAAGTACTTGTAATTCGGAAATGTCTACTTAACTTCACTGCTAATTTAATTCACATTCTTCTGTACGCTATCAAGATAATAAAAGTCGTTTGGCTAGAAAAAGAATTTGCGCAATATAATTGTAAAGTTGTATATTTTTTGAACCTAAGTGATTACAGTGGGATTGATACGTTATAGACAACATTGAACATTTCCTATCATTTATTTACTTACTTTCGTTGAGGACTAAAATTGTTCATCGAACTTTTCATAATTTTAATTAAAATTTCTTTTTAAATTTCTCTAAATGAAGTTTTAAAACCGCTTTCTTTAAATGTATATAAAAAAAAAGAATTAATGATTTCAATTAATATCAGGGATTTTAATTAACAGCATTTATACAAAGTAAGGAAAAAATAGCACCAACTCCAGTATACTTTCGATACCTTATATGTATTTATATAATATTTTGTTAAGTTTCACACTCAGATGTTTGTCCGTATTCTATACGATATAAAATTTAAATAAAGGAAAAATAGTTGGCTCTGCGCTTGTTTTTGTCCTCCTTTGACTATTGTTCCCTCTTATTCATTTCATTGATTGTCTGAATGCAAAAAAATCCAAGTACATTGGGCAACAAATTCTGACATTCGTAAAAAAGCGTAGTAAAATTTCCGAAGATTTCTTGCTGTAGCATTTCCGTCCATCTGCACATCACGACCTAAAGATTTCGCTATACTCTGATTCGCTATATCAAGTAATTCATGATGTATATGACTAAAGTAGTTTCCCGGTTTCACGGTGTCATAAAGCAGGATTTTGGTTATACTATTTTCATATGCAGTTGGACTTTTGTTTGCCATTAAATCATAAGCTAAGCTAATAGCAATAGCTTGTTGTTAGCGAAACTTTTCTTCTAATTTGCAAGCTGGCGTCATTAGTTTTACTCGTGATGCTCCACAGTAATAGATGTCAGCTCTCACGCTACAGTGCAACCATGTTGACTCCTTGCTCGTCGAAACAAGTAAATTGGTTATGCCCCCGTTTACCCTCAGACGGGTATTTTCTGACTTTGTCTCAATGCCTAAAAAGGCAGCTGAGTAAAAACTAAATATTAAGGATTATATTAAAAACAACAAAAAAATAATAATCCACCGTTTCTAAATTGTTTTTTAAACTTTCACTTGGAGGAATGAAGGTATATATTTAAAGTACCCGGTTTCTAACTTTTTAATCGAATGAGTGATGTCCATCTGTCTGCTCGGCTGCATGAACTTTAGGGAAGTCCCGTAAACCAGGTATGGACATATATTTTCCCAGGTTACAGCCGGGTATTGTAAACGAGCTACATCAACTCACCCATGCTTCTCATCAGTAATATGCATCAAATGAAATTTTTTAGCGTTGCATTGATTTATAGATTTTGGTAACATTAAAAGAAACGACAGATTAACCCCACCTTTTCTGGAATCTTCCATACAAATGTCCGATGTGACACATATAATCTTGGTTTCTTATTTTCCAAGCTTTGTCCTTTATAGGTATATTCACACTTTAAGCGTTTGCCAAACTATAGTCTTAGAGTGAAAACGGAGCACATTGCCATACCTTCTCTGACGTCTCCCACACAAATTGGCAAATTTTTAGAAATTCAATCAATCTTCCATATTTTTTTAATATTAAACTGTTGTAGTCTAAATTAATTTACAATTCTCTACAATACCGGGGAAACCCCTAAGGGTTAACTAAGTCCCTTCGGTTCAATAACTGAAACGTAAGCGTGTTAAGTCCTCTGCTTAAAAAAGAAAATCCAAGTGTTTGTATGAAACTTCGTGATTACTCGTTTTCTCGCAGATTAGGTTCTGTGAAACTCTAAATCCTCTGCTGTCGGACTAGTTTGAATTGACAACGCTTTATACCGTTTAATTCGTCACACAGCTACGTTCAGACTTTATAAATTTTATAAAGATGGGCGCGTATAAAAGTGATATGTCTTTGAGGAATACTCGTACGCACCTGTATAGAAAAGAAATTGGTTTTCTTTATTTCATTTTATTGTATGACTAAATGCGTTTCATGACTTTTTAAGTTGACTGAGCGATGTCCGTCTGTCTGTCTTGCTGCCCGGCTGGTAGATACCAAGGTTGCCATAATTCTTTAAAACTTAAAACTTGGCACAACTTTTATTTTCCTAGGTCGTACCACGATAATCGCAGGAACTATTTACATAGAATAACAATAATTTTTAAGGGACTTTGGTGCAGTTTTTTCGGTCTATCTTCAACGCTGTCACGATATTCGGCCGATTGGGCGGTTATTTCTTCATCATAAGCACAGAACCAAGTATCATATTCCGTAATATGTTCCGTAATAATGCGGTAGCCGAAAATCATGTCTTCACAAATTTTAACGCGACGACTTTTTTTTGAAAAAAGTTGAGTGTGTTTGGTACAAATCGAAATTTGGGACCAAAATATCATTTCAAATAGAGTTGGCTAATCCATTCGAAATGCAAACATCATCAGCACAGTCTCTAATTGTTAATGGACGGTTTTTGAACTGAAAATCTCGGATTTCTTGGATGGAATTTTCATCAGTGAGCTAGATTACCATCCGGAGTGCTCTAAGTAGTCAATTAATTCTCGATCTATTTTGAATTGTTCATGTTTTTTGTAAATATTAACTTCCAACAAAGTCTGTTTACCGTAGATCTTCTGTAACTTTCTAAAAATGTATATCTGTAGCAGAGAGTACATTTCGTAAACGAACTAAAATTCATTTTGTTTTCTTTTTTTCTTTGGCTCAATAAAATCACGCACTGTAAAAACCGTTGAAATCAATTTTCTCGTCATACACAACTACACGCTGCTCAAACAGTAATCTCATTTGTGGTGTGAAATTTGACCCAACAAATTAAGAAAATGTATGTTTCTGACGTTGATTCTGTTTTTAGGAGACAGTAGCAAGGATATAATTTCAAGGAATTATCCGATTTTGTGCATTTTCATTCTCCTATCCGCGACTTGGAACGTTTATTTTATGAAAATGTTCACCGATCAAATTATGGATACATTGAACTAATGACAAGATGAGTAAATAGTTTTTTTTTTATTCTTGTAAATGTGTTCGAAATTGCACAAGTTTTTAACTATTATGTGTTAACAGAAAGAATTTTATATAACGCATATCAGCAGACTAAAAAAAATTAATAAATAAATAATTTTGTGTAAAGTGCTTTCCTGTACCTTCAAGTATTAGTGGCGATAGTTGTGATAAACAGTATTATTATTAGCCAAACTTCTACCTCAATATGCCTGTCAGTTCTTGGATAAATCTTAGGCATATTTTTTACAAAGTTTCTAATCAAAACGAAGAAAACTATATAATATTATATAATATTCTCATACGAAATGTTCCGTTCTGAATATCAGATTAACCACTTTTCTCATGTTATTATTAAAATCTAGCAATTTTCGTTAGAAATTCAAAATAGGCATTGTAAAATGCAATTGCTAGAGTGTAAATCTGTTAGATTTGGTCTGAAGATTTCATTTGGAACTTAGATTCTTAGCGAGATGTATAGGTATATACTTATGAGGGGGTTCCATATTGGAGAAAAGCAAAAGATAACGGTTAACTTACATTGTTTCAGGTTTTATTCGTATGTTGAGAGCGGCTGGCGGAAAAAGAGCACAAATATCCTGCTGATTTCGACCAGAAGACCTCCTTGCGAAGCTGGGTTGCCATATTGGCGTAACAAAATAGGGGTTTTTATAGTTACATGGTTGTTTGAAGGGGCCTTTAATTTTTACAATTTACAATATTTGCACATTGTTTGATACAAACAATTTAATGTAATTCAACTTAATTCAGTGCAATTTGATATAATGCAATTTTAATTCGAAACAATAGAATTTAATTAAATGCAATTCAATTTAATTTTTCCAAAAATTCAATACAATTCATAATTTATAATTCATAATTTACTTTACTTTATAAAATTCACTTAATTTTCCAAAAATTCAATTCATGGGAAGGATTAACTACGTTCAAAAGACATTGTTTCTGTTTTACTCAATTCAATGTCATCTCAATGAACCACGAGGAGATATTTTTAGCCAGAAAAAAACATTATATGAAAAACGCTTATCCTTAGCATCGCATGATTGTCATGTGTTGATTTTCTTTTTATGACTTGACGAAATATTTACGATCTCCTTGAATTCTCGTTAAGTCAACATTATAATTGAAAGCTGACCAATAGTCAAATTAGGAAATGCTAACATACACATATAAGAAAGATGGGTACAGTAATGTAATGGCTATATTAAGCAGGTCCTTTCTATCTAATTCCATGGAGCAATTTCTGCTATAGTTTGTCTAAACGAAGGGGGAAGCACAAAGTAAGCAGATAATAAATATTAATTAGCTTACACAGAACGCATTCGTCTACAAGTTGCGTACACATAACTGGATAATAATAGTGGATAATGACAGGGTTAAACTATATTAATACAAGGGCAGATTTTGTTATTACAGTATGGTCGTCAAAGAATTGTGATTATTGATATTAGGTTTGAAAACATATTGTGTTTAAATCTACGAATGTTATTATTTACGTTATTGAAATGATACTCTCCTTGGTATAATTTTATGATGTTCTATTTTTCACCACAATTTGAATGCTACATTTCCTTTGCAAATTACACCGTCTGACGTCATTCATGATATGGTGTTTGAATGGTGATTTTCAAACGTTCGCACTTAATACGATTTACGATTTTTGTATTTCCCTTTCCTTTGTGTATAATTTCATCCAGTTGTTAATTTGTTTTTTTTTTCAAATTTTTATAGATGCTATGTTGTAAATAAAAAGAGCTCTTAGACTGGGTTATAAATCCATAAGGGGGTCATAAATCCTCGTTAATTGTGATGATATGATAATTGAATAGTATAGTGTTTATTCTTCTTTTGTATCTTCTACAAATTTTTCAGTGCTAGCAAAGTTCAATTCGTTTAATTCGATTTTTAAGGCAATACCTCTTTTGTACTTAGCCGTTGTTTTAAAATAGTATATTTTATACGGAAGAGAATTTGAAATCTACTTCCTGAGTGTGTAATTTTCAATATTTGAATTTTAAGCCATCAATATCAATTACTTACTTAATGAAAAGTGATATAAAATTAAAAAAAAAAAAAAAATTGGATATGAGCCAGCCCAAAAATGAAGACAGAAACGATTTAAGGTTGTGCCTAAAATATTTTGAATACGATTGCCTGTTTTTTGAGCTACAGTAATTTTAACGCACGTCCAAAAATACAATTTTCTTTAACTAACATACCAGATACTCTACTTTAGGTCAAATAAGAGCATCGTGTGGTTGGGCAGAGTGGTGATTAGTAGGCCAGTCGGTTGGCAATCAGTCAGTCAGTCAATTATCTGAAAAAAATTTATGTGTATATGTATCAATTGTTCATTTCAACAAACTGGTTTTCATTGCGTGTTCTTTGCTATGAACCAAAATCAGTGGAAATCATGAAAAGTCAGAGAAAATATTCTAAAAACGAAGTATTCTAAATTGCGTATTCCACAAGCCATAAAAGGTAACCAACACATGTAAACAAGTTTTTTTTTTGCAGCAGCAGCACAATGAATATTTATCAAAGAAAATGTGCCGTACCATTCGGAGCTCCACTGTGCGTCTTTGCTTGTGCCTGGAGTGATGGGTTTCCGAATAAAAGCTCGTCCATACTTCAAAAACTTTTGTGTGAAATTTGATCAAAATCGGTTCAGTCGTTAAGGAGTGACATAATACTTTCCAGACTATTTCGTTTATCCCCAGTGTGCGTTGATTAGTTAGGGGATTTAATTAGTGGATTTGAAACTCATCACTAAAACCTGTTACCATTTAAACAGAGGTACCTTAGTTGAAGCCTGCTTTACTTTCAAGTATTCAATATTTTTAACATCTCCTTAAATTGGCGTCATTCAACAGGACCAACTTTAATGAATATAAAAATAGGAATGCGAATAATCAGTTTATATGTGCGAAATTTAACTGTTTCGTTGTATGCAAAAAGATTTTATATGTGTAATTTTAGAAAAATTTGTCTTCCTTGTTTATTTGATAACCTAAGTTGAGAAATTTGAAATCAACGCAATTATGCCAACAAAGATGATGCGTTAATTTGCCAACGCCTGCTGACATGTCTTAATGGAACAATCATTGCTAATGTCAACGCCGTACTAGTTTAGTGACAAAGAAAGCCAAATCATTAATCCTGTTCCTGCAGTACAGTAGCATAATTGTTGCTTCATGTTTCATGTACGTAACTGCCAGTAATTGGTGATTGTATTTACTTCTGTTTCGGCTTTTGGTCTCTACAAAATGACTAGCAAATCTGTTAGATTGTTTCTGGGTCATTAATTCTACGGAATATACGAGACAAATATTTTGGAAACTTCCCAGCACACTTTTGTGAAACTGATTCTCACCAACATTAGTTATAGAAAAAATTCTTCTGAGAAGTCCTTCCTGTTTCTTTACCGAATCATAACAATGACGCGTTGGAAGTACTTCCCTGGTTTTGTTATTCGAAGTATCTTTTTAACAATTACTTACCCATAATTTGTTATCTAGAAAATTTAAAATTATTTTTATCGGTAAGTAAGCACAACTGCCTCCTGTACTGAAACGGAGTCTGAGTTCGATCTTTTTTGCAATAAAAAATAAAAATATCAAAAAAAAAAAAAAAAAAAATATCTCAAATTTTGTTGCAAATGAAAGTTTATGGGCTTGCAGTGAATCGTTTATGTGAGTGGTACAGTGAAGACTTCCTCGCTGTGGTCGGCCATCAATGTGTTCAACTGAATTTAAAGTAAACAAAGTGCAAAAAATGTTGTCTGAATATTGTCAATCAGTTCGTACCACTTTTCAGGATTGTTTGGGTATGAAACGCGATGCCCTTCGACTAGTACCGTATGATCTGAATTTTCTTCAAAGGTTACTAAGAATATGGTAACACGGATTAATTCTGACCCCACATTCATGAAATCCATGGTAATTGACGGTGACACATAGGTTTACGAATTTGATATGCAAAGCAGTCAACAAGTTTCGCAATAGCGTCTTCTGAGTTAAGACCAAATAAAGAACACTTCCAATTCAAAAATCAGGGTAACGTTGACGGATGGTCAGGCGATAAATAAAAAGTGGTATTATAAAGAATATTATATTGTGCCGCATTTGAGAAAATTCGCCAAAAAAAAGACCAGATTTCTGAAAAGAAAACTAATGGAGCTATTATCCCGAATGAATTTCTGATTAAAAACTTAACAATTATCATCGAATAAACATCGTATTCACCAGATATAGAATGCCCTTTTCAATCGATAGAGAAAATAAAAGGGAGAAAATTCTCAGTGAGAACTGGGACCTTTTACGGAAAATGCGGTTGGTAAGTTTTTATGTTTCGTTTTATTCGTGCTTTGGTAATACTTTTATATAAAGTACGTTTTCATAAAGCTTGTTTCATATCTGATATTTCATATTTCGATAATTATTTGCTGATGGAAGCAAAAGCCTCGAGGTCTAATTTTACATAAAATATCGAATTGATTTTGGTGTTAATGATGAACAAAATTGCCAATGGTATAGTCCGAAATAGAGAGCGTCCTCTTGCAATACAATATATGTTGTTCCACAACTATTTTAATTAACAACCAAAAATTTTGCTAGGCAAAATATTTATATATAATTATAATGTTTGGTTTTATCTCAAACAGTGAATACACAATGTGTAATGCAAGGACTGGCATCATGTGCGCTTATTCTGGTCAATCTTACCGACATTGAATTTATTTCCGGCAGTGAAAACGGATTATCTAATGCGGGCTAGGAACTGTGTGTGCCTTTTTGGTCATTAAAAACGAATATCCTTTTTGACGTTTTCGACCAAATCACAACGTTTTTCTTTAACCATTGTAATGCAAGCAAAGAACTGATAACGATGAGGCCACAATTTCTGGGTGGCACAAACAAGCTTTAAAATTAAAGGAAAAATGCAAAATTTTGATTGCACCAAATTAGTCAAAACTTTCTTCCACTTAAAGCACACCTCATATAGGTGTGACGTTCACATATCAATGTACATTTCCATTTGAAAATATCACGCATGCCAAATTCTCTATATGAAAAATGTATTTCATATTAAGAAACGATGCATTATTAAAAAGTTCCTTGAAGGAAATGTTCATATCTCTATCTCTATCTTCTCTATCTCTATCTCTATCTTCTCTATCTCTATCTCTATCTCTATATATATAAAAATGACTTGATATGTTTGTTTGTGATCGCTAATCTCAAAAACTACTGCTCCGATTTGGACCAAATTTTATATGCATGCTCTATGGGCCGTGAGGAGTGTTTCTGTGTAGTTTGAAGTTCGTCCGACAGATGGCGCAGTATTTAGTTTTTTTTTTTTGGTGTTTTGCCCGCTAGAGATTAGCGCGATAACCGTATGCTCCGCTAGCGTTGGGTGCTTAATCTATGTGTAGAGGCGTTAATTAGGCCAATACCGGATCATGCCTTACCTATTTTCGTAAAAAAAATAAAGTTACAAAAGTTAATATGTCTACTTTTTAATCACAATTTGCGCGATAAGCCTATGCTGTGTTTTGCTGAAAGCGTTGGGTCTTTAATCAGCGTGTAGTGGCGTTAATTAACCGCGTACCGACTCACATCTAAAATCTTTCCGCGAAAAAATAAATTAAAAAATATCACTATTTTTTAAACTCTATCAGAGAGATGGCGCAGTAGTTACTTTCATTGTGTTTTGCCTGATAGAGATTAGCGCAATTACCATATGATCGCAATAACCATATGATCGTTAAGCGTTGAGTGCTTAACCAGCGTGTGGCGGCGTTAAGTATCCCGACACCGACTCATACATAACCTCTTTTCGTGAAAAGTGTGTGGGAGTCAAACGACTCTTGAACTGTTAGTGAAAGTAAATAAATTGAAGAAAATTAAAGAAAGTTAACAAGCAACAGGTAAGACAATAAAGGGCAGCCTCCCTACCCTAACAATACCAAACAACAAAAAATTTAACCATAAAGAACGTATATTGCAGTACAAAATGCCACGCTCACGTGCAAATATTGGTCGCCGTGCACGCCACACAAATAATATGAGAGTGGTGCGCTCACAGCAGACACAAGAGGAGCAGGCAGAATACAACGAACAAGTCAGGAATCAAATGTCACTTTTACGCGAAATACGGAACGACGAACAATGTGCTGCGAGAAGAGTCTCCAGAGCAGCAATGCACAATAACAATCGCATTAATTTTATGTGTCTTGCATTTCATTACGATCCGACAATTGATTATAACGCACATCCCAATATTAATATCGGTAGCATGGATCAATTATGTGCCCATTGCAAAGCATTTAAATTTAAAAAGGAACCACCAGGCTTATGTTCCGCAAATGGCAAAGTAAAGCTGCCAGAACTAAGCCAACCACCGGAACCATTACTTTCATTGGTGTCTGGAACAACACCACAATCAAAACATTTTCTAACCAATATACGAGGTTATAATAATTGCTTTCAAATGACGTCATTTGGTGCTGACAATATAGTTACTGAAAGTTTCATGCCAACATTTAAAGTACAAGGACAAATATATCACAAAGCAGGATCCTTATTGCCTATTCCGGATGAAGAATACAAATTTTTGCAGATATATTTCCTTGGCAATTCTGAAACAGAAGTCACCACCAGATGTGCAATTGCTACAGGACTACGCTACAACATTGTAGAATCATTACAAAATTTATTCCATCAGCATAACGAATTGGTGAAATTATTTAAAGATGCAATAGACCGAATGCCATCCGATAATCACAAAATAGTTATAAAAGCTGATAAAACACCAGTAGCTGAGCATCCACGAAGATTTAATGCACCAACAATAAATGAAGTTGCTATTGTAATTGTTGGTGATCAGTTCGAGCCAAGAGATATAATTTTACATCGAAGAAATAATCAATTGCAACGCGTTCCTGAAACACATCGCTCATACGATGCGCTCCAATATCCAATACTGTTTTGGCAAGGAGAAGATGGCTACCATTTTCACTTAAAAATGATAAACCCAACTACTGGTAAATTTTAAAAAATATTATTGCTTACAAAAAAATTTTTTATACATAGGTTATTTATTATAGGTGAAGAAACAAATAAAAAGATAAGTTGCATGAATTACTATGCGTACAGACTCATGATTCGGGAGAATACGGACAATCATATATTGAAATGCCGCCAAGTGTATCATCAGTTTGTTGTTGATATGTATGCAAAAATAGAATCAGAGCGGCTATTATTTATTCGCCTAAATCAACGTCAACTACGATCGGATGAATATATTCATCTACGTGATGCAATTAATAATGATGGCAATTTAAATAATGTCGGCCGATTACAAATTCTACCAGCTACTTATACGGGTAGCCCACGTCATATGTATGAATATTCACAAGATGCTATGACATACGTTCGCAATTATGGTCGTCCTGATTTATTCATCACATTTACCTGCAACCCACTTTGGGATGAAATTAAAAAATGTTTATTGCCAGGACAATCGCATACTGATCGACATGACATCACAGCACGCGTATTCAAGCAGAAATTAAAGTCTATGATGGATTTAATTGTAAAATCTTATGTTTTTGGAGTAGTTCGTTGCTGGCTGTATTCAATCGAATGGCAGAAAAGAGGATTGCCACATGCTCATATTCTAATTTGGTGTGTTGATAAAATCCAGCCAAACGAAATCGATAATATTATTTCTGCTGAAATCCCAGACCCAACAGTTGATCGAGAATTGTTCGAAATAATAACGAATAATATGATACATGGCCCATGTGGTGCCTTTAATAAGCATTCACCATGCATAATTGATGGTAAGTGTTCTAAGCGATATCCAAGACAATTGATTCCAGAAACAATAACAGGCAATGACGGATACCCCCAATATCGCCGACGTTCACCAGATAACAATGGTAGATCAATTAAATTAAAAGTAAAAAAAAAATATATATATATATATATATCATTTATATTATAAATAACAAAAAACATTGATTTTGATTTTCTTCAAGAGGCAGTTAAAAAAAAAAAAAAAAAAAAAACGATATTTTATAAAGTAAGTCCAATGTAAGAAAATGATGTAAAATCTGTACCTTTGTAGGCAGGAATTGTTACGTGTGCTCCCCAGAATGCACCGCTGGCTCAGGATGGATCGGAACCACCAATCTGCACATACAATGGCTGCTGGGCGAGACGAAGTTCGGCGGGTCGGCTAGTAATGAAATATAATAAAGTCTTAAAAAGAACTTATCATATTAAAAAGTATAGTTGTCTTCTAATTGTTATCCACGTACAAATCCTTTGGAAAAAATTCCCATAAACGGATGAATTACTATTGTTTTGAGAGATAAAATAATATTTCATTTAATTCAATAAATACAATTTCTTGTTAATTATATCTTTTAAGGGTCGTTATGTATAATATCAACGTCAATAAATATCAAAAAAAAGGATAAAATATTGTTATAGTTATTATCAGAACTTCATAATAAAAAAAAGCTAAAACATGTTAAAAAAACATCCAAAAAAAGTAATTATTTTCAGAAAGTTCATGTAGTTTAAACTTAATATACTTTCAGTATATTAATTTAAACTTTTGAAATTTAACAGATGAGATCTTTACCCGCAGTAGCAGTTCTTGAGAGTTATAGCTGGTTTTCCATTTTTCGGTTTCAAAAGTAAAGTTCAATAAAACACACACAAAGCTATGATTTTGATGAAACTTTTATTTCAATACAATGCTTAGATCTTGCCATTATGTACGAAATACAATGTAATTTAAGTGACCGCCTCTGGTTTGGTTGCAGCAGTGGATCTTTCGCTTTAAGGTAGTTTTCGTAAAAATACGGACCATTGACACATCCAGAACATAATGCGCACCTAACAGTCACTTTTTCCAGGTTCGATGGCCTTTCCACAATCACTTCTGAGTTTTCTGAGCTTCATGTGCGACAATTTTACTGGTTGACGTAACCAACGAGTGAGAAATGAGTTTCATCGCTGATTGTTCGGTTGAAAGATTTAAAGTTTTAACTATTTTTATGCGTTCTTCGGTTGTTAAATGATCCATATTCGTAAATGGCAAACATTTCACTAAATAAATAACACTTCACATGACAGGTATTTAAGTTTGAAATGCATTTATTCCGGTATTCGATTACTCAACTATTCGAAGTGGTCGTCAGACACATCGTGGTGACCACTGCTAGTGAAAGGTAGATGTATGCAATATTGAAGTCAGGATCATACGAACGTAGTCGCGTGTATTAACCATCAGCACGATTGATTTCAATATTCTTAACAGCACCGAACTTGTTTAAATTATTACAAAAATCTTCAGATTCAGAATTAAAAGCGAAATAGCGTTTAAATCTATATTCAAAAGGACACTCCATTGTTTTAGGGGTTTTTAAACTTAATTATGAGCTTTAAGTGGTTTTACTTACGGTAATAAAGGAAGTGTTAAAATTTGTAAAAAATTATTGACGTGTTCTGCTACTGTATTATATACTTTAACATTGGGTGTAATTACCTCGATGCTCATGCACACCATTAAACAGTGAAAAAAAATCCGTTTTCTTAGCGTGGCAAAAACTTCGAATAGGAAATGGTTATTTTCCCGATTCACGAATTCATTTTTCTGAATCTGTCAAAATGCCAACCTAATCTGAGTGCAAAATATTAATCAAATGTGCAAATATATTGTGCGAAGTTGATTTTCTTGCTAATATTCATTTATTTCTATTAAATAAGGAAGTACAACAAGTTTAAACAAAACTCTATTGTTTAATTAAATTTTCTGAACCAATTACGTTTTAGTACCAGACTTAAGGTAATAGAGTCAGTCTTTTTACATATTTAAACATATCTTTCTTCATTTAATAACAAAATCCGATTATAGTTCGATAACGGCTTTAAGATATTAATTTTTTTACACAAAAATTTCAGTGTCCAATTCTCCATTTGAATAACGTGTAGGTTATTACTTCTTATTTCACAACAAAATAGCAAAAAGTTTTGACTTGTCTCTGCGAGCAATGGCCCAAAAATTTTAGTTTTAGTCTGAGATTCTTTAATTCAAACATAAAACCATTTTTCAATGCCTGTATCAATTTTAGTAAAGTAAAGTTTCATTTAACATTAACATTAACAAACTTTTCCGTTTAATGAAAGTGTGCGTCAACTAGAAAAATGAGAAACAAGACTGCACCGTTTCACAAAATATTGGTTCCACCAGCTGGTTATGGTTCAAATTATCAGTTGCAAAACAAGTGTATGAAATTTCAGCGATTCTATATCAGCTTCTTATATTTTTTTTTTTTACGAAAATGTCGAGTTTTAAGCCGAATAAGCGACACGTGGGGCAACTTTTAATTCACTTCTTTAATTTGAATAAATCTGCAGCCGAGGCATACCGATTTATGCTATCCTTCTTTAAGCGGGAAAAGTTGTCGGTCACGGTTTCAAAAGCTCAAGAAAAGTGAGTTTGACTTCGAGGACAAGGAGTGTAACTACGGGCCGAAAGTATGCGAAGCCGATTACATAAGGAGTGCCTTAGCAAACAACTTAATATTGGTGATAACTCAAAAGGAAGAAAGTAGGACTCCATATGAATCCTATCGTTGCCTTTTGCAACGAAAGGGGTGTTTTTGATTCGTATACTCTCTGGTGATGAAAAATTGATTCACTACGATATTCCAAAAAAGTGAGAAAAAAGGTTATGATGACCCCGTGACTATGCTTGACCATCTCTAAAAATGTCGAATATTCATGGAAGGAAACCATGTTGAGTATTGGGTGGGATCAACCTGACGTCGTGCATTATGAGTTGCTCAGACCGAACGAAACTAATATTGGGGCTCTCTATCGAGCGCTCTATGCCGAGTACTCAAAAAACAAAAAAAAAGTGATTACAACTACTGAAGGCACGACAAAATTTTTCTGTTGCTTGATAATGTTTGTTCACATGTTGTGAACAGGTTAAAACCTACTCAGAAATCGTATTCACCAAATATTTCTCCTTCCAATTAATAATTGTTCCAGTCGATGACTCATAGCATATCTGCAAAGCGCTTCTCACCATATGGAGAAACTAAAAATTTGGTCGATGGCCTTGATAGCTTTTGATTTCTTTCCTCTTCTACCGACGTCGTATTCACAAACTTCTAGAAATATAGGAAAAGGTGGCGGTTAGCGATGAGCAATATTTGGAATAATACATGTTGTGTCGTTTTTTCACAATAAATGACAACATTTTTGATAAGTAACTTCGGAAAATTATTTGTATTCATAGTACAGTGTTATCCATTTAGTGGTTTCATAAGGTAAGGCTCTCAGCTATTAAACACTTGTCATCTGAAGTGTTATCTTTTTAGTGAAATACTTACCATTTACGAATATGGATCGATTAACAATCGAAGAACGCGTAAAAATAGTTAAAATTTACTACCTAAGTGGTGATTCCAACAAAGGTATTATGGCTGTTAAGTTAAAAGCATTGTAATGAAATAAAAGTTTTATCGAAATGATAGCTTTTTGTGTGTTTTATTTAACTTTACTTTTGAAACCGAAAAATGAATAAGCCGGTAGGTAGTTTTAAATAAATAAAAATATCCGAATTTATGATTATATTTTATGATCAGTGATTTTTTTTTTCTTTTGTTTTAACGATTTTTGGTTTTGGCGATTTTTTTCCAAAATTTATTAGTGAGTATTATCTTTGGATAAAAAATACTAAGATTTGTAAATATTATGATAATTATGACGTTAAGTACTTTATTTGACTATATGTAGTTTTGCTCTGCTCATATTTAGTACGGTTTGTGCTTAAAATATACATAAATCCACTGAATTTAATTTTCCAATTCCATTTATTTGGAAATAAAGCCATTTAACCAATTTTATATCGGAAGCGATTAAAAGTAGTAAAATATACTGCTATTAATATAAACGAGTACATCAAGGAAAACCATCACATGCAGACCACACATTGCACTCCACCATGTGCGACCTTTAAATTTCCAGATTATAAATAATCTATTTATTGTATTGTAAATGTAAAATTCTGCGGTTTATTTTACTTGCTATGAGCTAACTATGTACGAATGTTCATAGTGGTTCATCACATAAACTGGCTTATTACTGTCGCAGCAGCTGCCATTTTACGACTTGCTGCTTTTGTCTCTGTCAGTTCCAAAATGTGTTTCATAACTTTTATTTGATATTGCTTCACCTCCTATGAAAGGGGTTTAGACTGGACATAAAATGTGCCCACTTATGGACTACGGAGCAGAAGTATAAGTGGAATTTTGCAAGTTGATTCCAAGAGTGAAATTGGTGTCTTTGGAGGCCTGCCATGAGTCCCCTATAAAGTACAAAAACGTAGTGAAAACCGAAAGAGTTGTTTCGATTTAGTAGCTTATGCTTATATCTATGTGATCTATCTATTAGTAATTCACAAATATATGCCATTTACTTTTAACATGTGCATAATATTGACGGAAATTCTGTGACATTCAGATTTACAATTGCACCCACTTTGCGTCGTAAAAAACGTTTATGGTCACCAGTAATCCATACATGTCGTCGTGGAAAATAAGAAATTAGTAACAGCAATTAGTAACGACGGTGCATAACAACTGTGATGCACAGCCATGTGCAGCTACCCATCGTTGTGTGTAATTACCATGACTGCTACGAGGGCGGTCCAAAAACTAGCCGACCTAACAAAGAAGACACAAAAAAGTTGGCAAAATTTGTCTTTAATTTTCAACATAATTTCTTTTTAGCTTGTTACAGTTTTTCCAGCGATATTCAATAGCTTCTATACCTGTTTACAGCAAGAACTGTCGAACTCCTTAAAATAGCCATCAACCGCAGATTCCACCTCTTCATTGTCGACAAATCTTTTACCACCGAGCCATTTTTTCAAGTTTGGAAATAGAAAAAAGTCCGAGGGAGCTAAATTTGGCTAATAGAGCGCGTGATGAAACAAATTGTACTTTAATTCATAAATGTTGGCCATCGCAATAATAGATGTGAGATCTGTTGCATTGTCTTGATGAAACAACACGCCAACAACGCCAAATGCGGTCTTTTTGCCATCATTTTATCACCTAAACGCCACAATAAATTAGCATAATATTCGCCGTTGATGTCTTTTCCTTTCTGAAGATAATCAATAATACCTATAATAATTGCAAGTGTATCCCATGGAACCGTCTTCGTCTTCTTTGGACAAGAATCTCCCATTCCAGTCTACTGCTTTGACTGTTCCTCTGTCTCAGATGTGAAGTAGTGGACCCATGTCTCATTCATTGCTATAAATCGTCGGCTTTATTGCGGTGAAACATCGCCAATCACTCTACTGAAACATTTTCACAACGCTGTTTTTGCTCTACGATGTATAGCACTTTTTCAAACACCAATCATATTAGCTAGCTCACCCACCTTCAGCCTTCATAGTGGTCTTCCAAATTCAAATTTCATGGCGTTTGAGGTTTATCCTCTTTGCGTTCATAAAGAACCAATGTTGTTTTAAAATGGTTTACGCATCGCAACTATGTTGTCTTAGTTAAATTAAAAAGCTCAAAGTTAAAGAAGGAAACATGAGGTGGATCATCATTCCCATTATTTATTGTTCTCATGGGTAAAATATTTTGCTATACTCTTGATTTCTTTCATACTTTACCTCGTATTACGATTAACGTTTCATTATACTACTTTTTTTTTGTTGTCATTTACATATTATTCTATTATATATTGTTTATTTTATGCGCGAATTTCGTAACCGTGTCGCGGTTTTTTATAAAAAAAACTAAATTTGTTTTTGGTTTATATTCTATTTATTTATTTTATTTAATTTGAAGCTTAGCAACTTCTTGACCGAATGGGAGAAACAAGACTGACTTATCCTAATTACAAGGCCTTCTTATATATTAAAGTTATTGTATTATCTGTTAATATGTTTATTGAATATTGCATTTTCGCTTGGGAACGGAAATGCCTATTTGACACTATCCATTGCACATTGCTTTCTTAGTGGAAGGTTAGTAAATTTGTGACGGTTGCAATTCTCAGAATTGCGACCGAAAAATATGCTTTGTTACATTTCTGCATTTAATGCTTTGCAAATTGAATATTGCATTTTCGTTTGGGAACGGAAATGCCTATTTGACACTATCCATTGCAAATTGCTTTCTTAGTGGGAAGTTAGTAAATTTGTGAAGGTTGCAATTCTCACAATTGCGACCGGAAAATAGTTTTGATTTATGGATTTGATTATGATTTCTTTAAACAAATCGGAAATGGGTTTAATATTACTCTTTGTCTTTAATTATGTTTGCAATGAATTCGTCTATAGGGTCGTTCCTAATGTGAGTGTTAGTACTTGTGTTTATATATTTAACTCGCGTTAAAATTTAATACGTAAACGTTGAGTTCCCCTGTCTGAAATTTCTGTTCTAGTTCTGGCAAATTTTGAAAGATCTGATATTTGACGAAAATATGTCTTATCAAATGAAGATTCAATTGAAGATTCATAATCATATGGAAAAAAAAACAACTTTATGCATTAATTTTTCCATATTTTCTGCAATCTGGGTTGTGATTATACTGTTATCGTTTGATAATGGAATGTGATAAATTTTTTTAAATATATATCACCTAATATCGACAGAAATTGTTTGCCCTTCAGCTAACTTTAATATAAATTACCTCGAAAAATAGGAAAAATTTAAAACATTCTGGAGTGTTTTCAAATGTAGACACATTGCAAGTCATACAGGCTTCTGTGTAAAACATTCAACAAAACCGTATATAAAGAAGGCCTTGCCCAAATCTCACCTCGAATTTTGTGACGTAACAAACACTACGGTAATTAGATTATTTTATAAAGTACTTAGTAAAAATTACATTGCGGTTTATTGATTTTATTACAGTTGTAACCGAATTCTATGGCTGGATGCCAGGGAATAAATATGATATGTTTAATTAAATGTCTATGTGAAATTCAGTTTCAGCTCTATAGCAATATGTTGTGGATGCAATGCTGCAGCAATAAAGGAGTACAGACAGATAATTATCCTGCAGCTGGGGTGAAATATATTGGTAGGTGTTTTGAGTAAACAAAAAAATTGTCACTAGCCGGAAAAGCTTGTACCTTGTGCTGTAATAACATTAACCAATAATTCTTTTTATTTCCAGCATCATAGGCATGATTTCACTCGCTTTAGTATAGGAAATCATGGGAAATGCAGCATACATATGATGCTTTGAAAGAGTAAGTCAAGTTTAATATTAAAATGATAATCAATTTCTCTATGATGTTTTCAGCGCCTCTGTTATTTTTGAAGCAATACTGATTCCAGAATATAATTTTGGACTCAATGCCACCAAGGGTTGATCCATTTAGAGCTTCTTTTTCCTGCAAGAATTTAAAAACAGCTCAAACTTTCGTAGCATTTTCTTTAAATGTTGTCTGGCATCTCATAGAAAATGTGATTGAAGCCCGTGATCTCGAAAGCATCCATTTCCAAAAAGTCCGTATTTTGACATTTTACTTTGGAGTTAAGTGGAGTAAAAAAAATGCATGTATAGTAGCATACGATTAACGAATTGGAATCCAACATTAATCGTACCCCGAAAATAGCCGAACGCGTTGTTAAAAAATTGGGACCTCATGACGGACCATGTTAGATGTTAAATATGAAGAATAGTTATTTATACCTTCAGTCGAAACAGTGAAATTATGTGCCATTTAAAAAGTTAGTGAAGCCTTTAAAGCACCAAATGGCATGTATTTAAAGTACACAAGTTAAAGTTCCAAGTTTCATAACTTCTTAAGTTGATTGAGTGATATCAGTCTATCTGCCTTACTGTCTGGCTAGTAGACAAGATAATTCTCCTTAACACAGCTTAATATTTCCCAGATAGAAACCAATGATTTTAAATGGACTACATCAACTCAGTCCTCTGGTAGCACCCATACAAAATGACCGATTTCCGAAATTCAATTTGTTCGCTGTAACTCCAAAATCGTAGACTGCAGAATTTAAAAAATACACAGATTAACTAAGCCTTTTCAGGTACATCCTGTACAAATGACGTATTTAACCCATTTTGATTCACTATTTCGTATCTTTTATTTGGTTACCCTGCGTATAGTCAAAGGTGATGGGCGTTGAGCATTTGTCAATATAAGTTCTCAGAATAAAAATGGAGTTCATTGTCTACCTCATTCTGGCGCTTTGCATAAAAATTGGCAAATATTGATGAAAATCAATTTTCCTCTGTGATTTCCAAATGGTAGGCTTCTGCTGCCTAGATTTTTGTTTATTGTATCGATTTATAATGCTGCTAAACTTCTCATAAATTAACTGATTAACCAAACCTGTTCTGGTACCTCTCATTCAAATGATCGATTTAACTCACATATTCTTAGCTTCCTTTCTTTCAAGAACATGTACTAAATTTGGAAAAATTAATTGAAACACATCACGTGTTTGGTGAACAAAATTTTGAGGATGAAAATAGACTGCATTGCCGCGTATTTTTTGAGATATATTCTGTTTTTCCCTGTGATCTCTAATACTTAGACAATCAATTATATTGCATCGATCGGATAATCACGCCCTCCCTGAATACTTTCATACAAATTATCTACTTTCACCCATGTATTCCTTGATTCAAATCTTTCATCCAATCACATTAAGTTTGGTATAGTTTAGGACGCATCAGGCATTTACTTAACTTAGTTCTACTAATGAAAACGGAAGACAATGTCAAACCTACGAGTACAATCACGCTCAGATTGACCAGTTTAGCTGAAATCAGTGCACCGCCTATAGTTTTTAAACGGATGATTTCAGGAACTTATAATTTTGCTTCTTTCATTACGCATCAAGTCAGAACTTTTTTGATAAGTACTTAGAAGAACCTTCTGACGCCCCTCACGCATTTGCATAAACACACTTTTAAATCGGTCAACCTGACTGAAATTTCGGTTCAATTTTATGTTATTAAGTGCGTAACTAAGTTCCCGCTGTTTTCCAGTAAATGGTCGATGCTGCCATAACCTAAACGTCATGAGCCAAGCTTAGGCATATGGTGAATATACCGCCTCGACATAATAGTTATTTTCTTTTGACGTCATATTCTTTCGGTTGTGTGAATATGTATGATTTTTTCTTTCAATCGAAGAAAACGGCGGCTGAAGCTCATCGAGAGCTTCAAAACGTTTACGGAGATGCTGTTTTGAGCGAAATAACGTGTCGAGATTGGTACCGTCATGTTTGGTTTTTTATTTGCCTTTAAAGACAGTAATTTTGGTGCTGACGAACGTTCGAGTGAAGGAAGACGAGAAACCTTCGAAGACGCTGAATTGACGGCACTCCTTGATGGGGATCCATGTCAAACGCAGGTAGAGCTTTCTTCAGTATTAGGAGTTGCCCACCAAGCAATTTCCAAGCGATTGCATGCCTTGAGAATGATTCAAAGACAAGGAACTTCGGTTCCTTATGAGTTGAAGCCGAGGGACTTTGAGCGCCATTTTTTCGCATGTGAACAACTGCTTCAGTGACAAAGAAGGATGGATTTTTTCATCGTATTATAACTGGTAATAACAAATGGATTCAATACAGCAATACAAAGAAAAGAAAGTCTTGGGGGCTGAGGTCGTCGCCTCGGCTAAATATTCACGCTGCGAAGGTTATGCTCTGTATTTGGTGGAACCAGGTCGGTTCTATTTATTACAAGCTATTGAAACCAAGCGAAACCATTACTGGAGATCGGTATTGACCTCAATTAATGCGATTGAGCCGAGCTTTGGGCGATAAAAGCCCACAATACGCGGAGAGGCACGAAAAAGTGACTTTTTAGCATGACAACGCTCGTCCTCATGAGGCCAAGACCGTCAAAACTTACCCGAAAAACTGAAATGGGAAGTCTTACCCCATCCGCTATATTCTCTAGATATTGTGCCGTTCGATTAACACTTGTTCCGTTCGATGGCACACGGTCTGGCTGATCAGCAGTAACACTCATATAACGATATAAAAGATGGTAAGTTTTACCGTGACGGAATTCGAGCTTTGGAAGAAAGATGGGAAAAAGTAATAGCTAGCGATGAGCAATACTTTCAATGAATGATTTGTAAACATGTTTTCATAATAAAGTTGCGTTTTTATAAAAAAAAAAACAACGAGAGCTTAGTTGCGCACCTAATATATAATTAATTATTCTCGCAAATTATCTCCATTCTCATTCACTCATATGCGTATGATTAGAAATAGGGATCGTCTTAATTATTGTTTTAGTGGACTGCTTCAATTCAGTCAAATTCCTTGGTTTCATTTTGTACACCTTTTACTTGACGTAACCTAAGAAAAAAAAAGTCTGGTGCAGTCAGGCAGTCAGGTAAGGTGGCCTTGGGAATTTTCACTGGAAATGTGCAGTTGCCCCATCATGCTGGAACCAAATGGTATTGAAACGGATACGTTTTCGGCGCAGTTCTGGGTAAAAAAAAAAACTCATTCAATATCCTTAAATAACGGTCAAAAAACGTCGGAGATTTACTTTAACGATTTGGTGGTGTATCAAAAAAGATTTTCTAAAACTTTCTACATCCTTTGATCCCTTTACAAAATAAAAGGGAAGGCCTTCTGTAAAGCTTTAAACTGCGGCCACATTAGATACTCTGCCGGATCCTGTAGAAAACATTTAAGGACATCTTCCAAACAGAAGGCCTTGCCAATTTCTCCACTGGAATCCCACAAAAATAACAAGAATTTTCATAATTACATCATTTATGTGGTTAGCATAAAGTACTTGGTAAAATGTTATTGCGGTCTATTGATTTTATAACGTATGTAATTTAATTTAATGGCATACACTCGAACTCACTGGATGTCAGGGATTTCGTAGTGTTTAAAACTTAAATTATGGTAAGTGGATAGGATAACTATGACGTATATAACGTGGTTATGTGGAATTTAAGTTTACTTTTAAATCACAAGATTTCGGGAAAATAAAAAATTAAAAGAGGTCATTAATTTGTAAACGAGTGTAAATAACTACAAGTGATTGAAGTAAAGAAAAAGTTTAAGTGAGAAAATATAGCAAAATAACTCATAGTTATATAAAATATTCATAATACCGGAACAAAAAAACCATAATTCCTGATTATATGAAGTGTTTCATTATGTCTAATAACAGAATGCTGCACACGTCGCCTACTGTGAGGGAGCATATTATGAAGATAGAGGTCAAGTCCGAAAATTCTACTAAAACTTTAAAAGCAAAGATTACGGAACAGAGTTACCATGATGTAAGAACACGGACTTAAGTCACGGATTCAATTATTGACGTTAACACAGGTTGCCCAGAATAGCATTATTGTGTCCTAGTACTGGTAGCCTGCTGACAGAGCTGTTTATGACGAATAGCGATAAACTGATTGCATCAAATTCCAAATGAATACATGCCTGATGATTTTAATTCCAGGATATTCATTATTCATTATTAATTTTGCTTTCGAAGACTACCAGACTAGGCAGTTTGGGTTGGTATCTGTTACAATTGGCTTTTGCTTTGTCATCATGTTACTGTGCCCAAACAGTAAGATCAGTTTCAAATTTAAATTAATAATAATAATAGCTCTTTCTGCATTGGAAGCAATTTTCAATCACCAAAGTCGTTATTGCTTGAGCTATGCCAAATCTCGTATGAAGCAGAAAGTCATACCGGTTATTCTTACACTGTGTGATTCCAGTTGATCAAGGAAATTGCATTAAATTTTGTTTACGAAACGGAATTTCTACTTTCTGAAACTTTTAGAATTTTGGAAAATGTCTTCGGCGAACAATCCCTAAAAGGACTGTCCCTAAAATTCTGTGAAGAGAAATTTCTATTTGCCAGCACCTTATAAAATGAATTACTGCTGCAAATGAGATTTAGATATATGCTTAAGATCCGAGATCAGTCGAGTGAAATAGTGCAAAAGTGAAATAGGATCGAAATGGTTGCGTCAAAACTAAGATTATACTAATAGTTTTCTTCGATAATCATAGTGTCGTGCATTATGAGTTTTGCCCGCGAGCTAAACTGTGTACCAGGAATGCTGTTTGACTGCTCCACTTCTTTCCCGACAAGCTATTTTGGTTTTTGCACCACGAGAATGCGCCACTTTATACTACACTGGCTAGTCGTGAATATTTCTTCAAAAAATCGAACTGATGTGATTTAGCACCGTGTAATTTAATACAAATAGCAGAATGTTTTGAAGGCTTTATTAATAATAGATCGCGGAAGTTGCTGAAAATGGATAAAAGAATATGACGCTCTTGAATGACCAGTAAGAAAAGTTATTATATTATAGGGATATGCGTCATTATACTGCCTACCACCAATAGCCTGCAACTATCACAATTGACAAAAACGGTTCAGGATAACAAAACATGACCACACAAGGACAAACCTGCTTCTAGGAATAAATTGAACTTTTTTGGGTTCCACAAATATAATAATAATGCAGAGAGACACAGAACAAGAATGTATTGGAAATTCGAAATATA